>JAGFNQ010003793.1:135334-162344 GCA_024364735.1 Boesenbergia rotunda | reverse complement strand
TTCTTTTGGATACATCGAGAGAGGCACCAAAAGTTGATTTTATTGGCTGCGATACACTTCTTGATGTGGCATGTGTGGGAAATAATTGGGAAAATTTCATTGGAGCATCCAAAATAAATTTTATTGATTATGATAAGTTTCTTGATGCTTCTTGGGTAGATATGCATTGTGAAAAACTTTTTGAGCTGCCTAAAATTGATTTTATTGGATGTGATACATTTTTTGATGCATTCTTTGCAAAGACTGATATTATTTCATTTCTTTCCTACCTTGCACGCTCTAGAGGGGTAGTACATGGTTTTGCAGGGTCCAGGAGAATTCTGGAGTGGGAGCTTAATCTGAACAGACTGAAACCTCCTGAAATGTGTCCCAAAAAGAATAAAGAGGTTGCAGTTAAATCGAAGTGTGGGGGAGCGATGCACAGTGAAGTGGAACAAATGGAAGAAGCTCTTTCGCACACCCTGACTCCTCCACTACCCCGGTGGAGGCTTTTTCTTGACAGACTCCGACCGCCAGAAATAAAAGGGAGTTTGATTTTTGTTGCCTTTTCCTTTATTGCATGTTTTCAATCTTAAAACAAGTTCTTGTTAATAAATAAGTGAATAGAGTAGCATGACATGAATAAAATCATTGTAAATACCAGGTCTCGTGTTTTAGCATTTTTTTATTGCATGACTAGAGATAAATGTATCCCTTAGGTTATCTCCATAGCATTTTAGAATCTCTTGGAAAATAAATTAAATTTGGTTGTCAAAACTTAGGGTTTGAGTTCATGGATGAAATCTTGGATGCTTGAGTACGATTATGCTTTAGATTCTTGATTGAAGAATTGAGATGGATTGTTTTTACCTAGTGAGATTAGCCGTATATTTGTGACACACATGTTATTAAACTCTAGAACTTGCTTAGGTTCTTTCAAAACCATATTTCATTGATTGGATCACATTTATGAAGACTAATCATATTATTTCCCTTTTTCCATGATCATACTTGATACATACTTGATACATACTCTTCTTGAATTGTCTTTCCTTATTCCTAATCTTAACCCCAAAATTTTTCTATGGATTTGTTTGCTTGGGGTGTTTTTCTTGATGCGATTTTGCCCGAGACGGACAAAGATTTAAGTGTGGGGGAGTGATTGGTGATTTGGAAAAAAATTTTATCAAGGAGCATCATCATTTCGAAAAAAAAATTTGTGCCAAGGGAGTAGGTGCCAAGTGAGTTGAATCCGAATTTTAAGAAATGGTTGAAGATGGAGCCAATGGAGGCATCTAGATTCTTGATTATAATTTGGAAATCCAAGCCATGTTTGTGCCAAGGATTCGGCTGAAGCAAGCAAAGAAAAATTCTGTACCAAACACTCTATTGGCATGCAAGGAAAGAAAAGAGAAACTTTAAGCCATCTTGGATTGGGAAGCTGATCGAAGCTGCACAAGCTGGAAAGAAGCTGAAACTTATCTGAAAAATCTGAATTGAGCTGGAATCTGAGAGCAGGAAAGGAAAACAAGCTGAGGTGAAGGCTGAAAGATAAAGAATGAGAACTGAAAACAAGCTGAACTTTGCGTGTCAAATAGCTGAAGACAGTTTGAATGGAATGATAAACTAAATTCTGGGAGCTTGAAGGTGCTGAGTCTGAGTTTAAGGGCTGTAGAGCAAGAAATCTGAGCTGCCGAGTGCTGAAGCTGTGCCATTTGGATACAATCTGACTTTCAGCAGAAACAATCCGAAAATGCAGCTATGGGCAGAAAAGAAGTATGTGCCAATTAAATCCTGCTAAACTTCCATTAGAGCTGTGAGATTTGAGGCTGAAAATTGTTCAAAACTGATTGCAAAGATGGTTGCTGGAATTGAGAAGTAGAGCTTCACCAGCTGCAAGTAAAGTCTGAAATGCAGCTACCTAGTATCAGAATTGAAGTTAAACAGCTGAGATCAATGAAGAAATCTGTGCAACCGATTGGATTTGAAATGTCAGAAATAAATTGACTGAGATTGAAGCAACAAATGCATAAATGTATGTGCCAAACAAGGAAAACAGATTGTGTAGTGGACTGATTTGAGCTGGAATTTTGAACTGAACTGCATGGTAGCTGTTGAAATCAGCTGAGAAAAAAAAAAATTTGAATTGAAGCCAGGGAGAATTGTAACCTGCCGAGAATGGACGGGGAGCTGCTGAATGGAGATACACAAATCTGCAAGCTCTAGTCTGGTAAAGGAAAGATAGTGAAGCTTGAATGCAAAGGAAATCTGAAGTGCAGCTATGCTGTAAGCTGAAACTAATGTATTTGTAATCTGCCGAGGCTGAATTGAAGCTACTGAAAAGGTCAAAACTGACTGCAAGAATGGTGCTAATCAAATGCAGTGAAGATGTTTTCGTGTAGCTGCATAATCTGATGGAGCTGATTGAAAATTGATCAAAAGCTGAACTGCATTCCATTGAAGAATCATTGTATCTGAAGTTGAAGGTGCACATTCAATTTTGGATAAAGGAAGAGCCACTTGATGCTAAATGTTAAGGAAATCAGAGAATGGAAGGTAGTGGTTTGGCTGAATTCTGTTTATGAGCTGATTTGAATTGGAAAATGGAGAGAAAACTGGAATTGGCCGAGTGCCAACATAGAGTTGCTGAAATGACATAAAGCTGCATTATGACCTTGCTATAAGATGAACTGCAGCTTTATAGTATTAAAGAGTGAAACAAAGGCATTGCAAGAAGAAAAAGGAAGTCGGACATGTTTGTGCCAAAGAGTGTAGCAAGTCTTTCAAAGCTCACGGCAGGGGGGTTGAATTGAAGATTATATCTGATCAGAATTCAGAGTTAGAAGCAGGAAAGTCTGAGCTGAGAATGCAAGCTGAAATCTGCAGAAGAAGAAAAAAAAAAGAGAAAAAAAGAAAAAAAAAAAAGAGACACAAGGTTGGTACAAAAATTGGAATTTTGGCTCCATGAGATCATTGAAGAATTTTCCATCCGAATCAAAAGCTTGATGTCATGTCATTTCTGACCTTGCTAGAAGATAAGAGAAGAAAAGAAAAATCAGAAAAGACAAGGAAGAAACAAAGTTGGCACGGAATTGAAAAAAATGGCACAAGGAAATCAAAGAAGAGGCTTTTCATCCAAAACAAAGGCCATTACTTAAATCTGACTTTACCACACTTTTGAATTTACTAGGGGATTGATAAGAGAGCAAAATTCATTGGAATTATCCCCAAGCATTCAAGTCTTCCACTTTATCTATTTTTCCATTTTTCTTGGCTTTTGTTCCATTTTTCACCATATTCTATGTCTTTGATTTGTTTTTATAGATGTTGATCCTAATCATGATTAATGGTGGAGAGTAGATAATAAGCAAGCTTATGGTAGTGCGAGAAGCATGTGTGTTTGAGTGAGCTCCACTTCCATTAGCAACTTAGAATTTAAGGAGAGAGCCACCACTATTTTCCTGGAAAGGCTAGAGATTTAAATTCATCTCAATGACTCATGATAGATGAAAAGGCCAAGTTGTTGATTTAAGGACAAGATAGTAATCCATAGAGCTTAGATTTATGAGAATTGGCAACCTTAGGTAATTTCTTTTCATTTGTTTCTAATTATGCTTAAGAAAATCTAGGGGATACAAATTTACTGTTTTCGCGAGACGCTCAAGGCTAAGTGTGGGGGAGTTGATAGATTCCATCTTATTGATCATTTGAGTTGCTTAAATCCCTATTTGATCTGTGTTTTTATTGCCAAAATTGTGAAATTACCTAGGTTTTAGAACTTATTCATATTGTGGACTTAAATGCAAAATTACACATATTTGAGTTAATTGGCCACTAAATTCTTGATTTATTTTTGTAGGCATGAAAGGTTCCTGGACCTAGAGCATATTGGGTCAAACTCGAGTCGGAAGTGACCCGGATCAGATTATCAAGATCACGATTAAATCTGGGCCGTTCGATTCGAAAGCGGCTAGATCTGAGCCATCCGGGATGATCTGAAGCCATCCGAGCTAGGGCTAGGGTTGATCAAGCACCTTGATCAAGATCTGAAGGTTTCACCACAATCAGAGCTCAATCAACCGTTGGATCAAGCTTGGAGGGCTCTAGAGCGTCCAATCACAGATAGAGTTGATCTGGACCGTCCGTTACATATCTGGAGGATCCGAGCTACCACGAGCTAGATCCTGACCTCAGATCACCATCATCAAAGTTTGGCTCAAATCAGATGAAAATCAGCCATTGGATTGAAGCAAACAAATCTGAGCCGTCCACTGGTTATTATTTAAGGAAATTTCCCTGCGCAGCAAGCTTTGTCGCGTCTTCAGAGTTCTTCGCCGCATTCATCTTCTTCATCGAGTTCTTCATCTCGCTTAGAGTTTTCTTCAATCGGTTGGCGCGACCACTCGTTTCCTTACTGAGTTCGTGTGCTAGATCACTGGGGAGTTCATCAGATTTGTTTCCGGATCGAAAATTGCCCAAGAACAGAGCTTGTGAGAGGTTTCTACAGCTCTGTCAGTTTGGTACCGTCGGATCAGCTGTGCTTCAACACCTTCCATCCGAGCTATCCAGAGGGGTTCCCTGAGTAGCTTGGACCATCATCCACCAATCCACGCACGCAGACACAGCTACAAGGAAGAAATCGGTTAGAAACTTCAGAAATGGGCAGTTTGAGCTGTTTTCAATCGCTGATGAGTTTTTCCCCATGATTTGCTGAGCTTGCGGGTCCGAGGCTCTCCTTTGCTTGACAACCAAAGAGTATCCGAGCTTTGGAAGGGATCGAGGAGTAGTTTAGATCATTAATTTTAATGCTTTGTAGCTGTAATTTTACATTGCCGCATTGTTCTGTTCTGAATTGCGTTTTCAGCTACTGAAAGTTACAATTTCAAGTTCTTAGCTGTAGTTTAGCTCTAATTCCACAAGTAGAGTAATTTAGGGACTTGTTTAGTGATTAACTTAGTTAAATTACAGTTTGTTTCAGCTTAATTTCGTGTGTGCCAACCATATAGCTTGCGTGCCACTTTATTTCTGAAAATTCCATTCAGTTTCTGAGTTGTCTCTGATTTCTTATCTTCTAAGTTGTTTCTGAGTTTCTTAGTTGTAGATCCTTGCTCTAGCATTAGATAGATAGGTTATTTAGTTTAAATAGCACTCCAATTAAGCTAGGTAGCAATTTGATTCCTTGCGTGCCACTTTCAATTCTTGCCACTTTATTTCTGCAAAAACCAAATTCCGTTCTGCCCTTTTTCCAGCTGCTGTTGGAGAATTCTGGTTGGGTAAACACAAGACATTTTGGCTTAGTTCATCTGGTTTCTTCGATCAGTGTATCAAGTGAGTTGGTTTGTGTTTTGAGCCCAAACCTTGTGCTGAAAAATCTGAAAACTAAGTTTCCATTTCTGCATTTTCCATTTCCGAGTTCCATTTCTCTTTTGAATCTGATTTCAGTTTCCATTCTCAGTTGTGTGCCATATGCTTTGGATCTAATTGACTCTGAATTTAACTTGTTATTTGTGGCATCTGATTGAGTTGGAATCAACAAGTTGTGGTTTTCAAAAATTGAAGTTAGTTGTAGTTAACATGTGTAGCTTGTTTAATTTGCTAATGGCATAAATAGCAATTGCTTTTCGGCTTGATTTGTTTCAGATAACTTCATTCACACTTGAGATTTCTTTCCATCAGAGTTACTGTGCATTTGCATTTAAGCTTGCTTTCCAAATTTCGGTTAAATTTTATAGCTTGACTCGATTTCCATTGGTGGAAGTATCAAGTGTCATTTCTTGCTTAGTTCCATTGTTCACTTTCCTTAATTTTCATTTCCATTTTCATTCACAATTGCTATCCAAATTCAATTACTTGTTTGAAACCCAAAAACACAAAAACGACACATAATTACGAGTTTGAATCAAACACTACAACTATCCCCGTGAAAAATACGACCTGTGGCCCCTTTGCTATATTCTTATATTTTTGCTTGTAAAAGGGTTTCCAGTTATTCATTTACATCTAAATTTGAGGCCTACCTTTGTGACACCTAGTTTGGGCTCGTTCAGTGATCACTGAGCTGCAACGCCAGGTCACTGAGCAGCAGCAGATGATAAACACTCTGATGACCCAGCAGACTAACACTGCCACCCCTGCGGGAAGTCAGAACGTCATAACCACTGAGCCTCCGACTGCACAGGCGCCCTCGGACACTACGGCCAGAGCAGTCCGACAGGAAGCCTATTTGATACAGTGGCAGCGACTGAAGCCGGATAAGTTCTCCGGCACCTGCGAGCCGTGGGACGCCCAGTCCTGGCTCAAAATAGTGGAAAGCACCGTGGAACTTCTTGACTGGCCGGAACACGAGAAGGTCAAGTGTGTCTCGTTCTGCCTCTCCAGCGATGCTCGGATGTGGTGGGAACGGGTGAAGGCCAGAAGATCAGTGGACTAGATGAAATGGAAGGATTTCGAGTCTGAATTTCTGGAGGAGTTCTTTCATATGAGGGTGACCAACAGGCATTTTGATGAGTTCACCGAATTTCGACAGGGGAATCTCTCTGTCAACGAGGCCGTCCAGAAATTTAACCGACTGGCACGATTATGTCCGGAGCTGGTCAGTACTGAAAAGGAAAGGGTCAGATTAATGCTGAGAATGCTCAGTCCCGACATCGCTATGAGTGTAGCCGGTGGCGTTCATAGGCCACAGACTGCAGAGGAGCTAGTCAGCGGCGCCCTGAATGCTGAGCACTATCTGAAGAATATCAGCCAGCAGAAGCAGACCCCAGCCAGTACACAGAATCAGAGTCAGTCGGAAAATCAAAGGACTCAGAACACCAACCCCCACTGGAAGAAGAATCACAATGGAAAAAGAAAGTCATGGAACAAGTCTACTGGTGGTTGGAAAGGCAAGAAGCCTAAGTACCCTCCTTGTGCCACCTGTGGGAAGATGCACCTAGGGACATGCTTATTGGGTGCCAAGAGATGTTTCACTTGCGGGAAGGAAGGACATTTTGCCAGAGAGTGTCCTACTGCCGCTAAGGCACCTCAGCAGCAGTATATTCAGCACAAAGGTGCTCCTCCCCAGCTTCACCATATGCAGGCTGCTATTGATGGTACCCGGTACCCCTATTTATCAGGGGCGATTAGAAGCCCCGCCTGCTACAACAAACGCCCAGGTTTTCTCGCTTACCAAGGAAGACGTGGCGACTGCCTCCACCGTTGTCACAGGTCAGATAGTTATTTACAGTTATCCTGCTACTGTATTATTTGACACTGGGGCAACGCATTCTTTTATTTCTATGCTATATGCCACGAGATATGATATGCCACTGCAAGAACTAGATTGTAAGTTTCTGACTACATTGCCCTCGGGAGAGGTGATGCCCTCTACCCAAATGCTGCGGGCCGCACCGATCAGCATCGCAGATAGGGAGCTCTACTGCGATCTAATAGTGCTTGATATGGCCGATTATGATCTGATATTGGGCATGGATTTCTTGAATAAATACGGCACTTCTATCGAGTGCCGTAGACGAAGGGTTATCTTCCGACCCGAGACGGGAATTCTCTTTGAATTTATCGGCGAGCCGAAGAAGAAGACTGGCAAATTCTTATCGGCTCTGAAAGTAAGGAAAATGTTAGAGAATGGGTGTTCTGGATTTCTAGCTCATGTGGTTGATACTCGTCCTACAGAGGACCCGAAGCTAGAAGACGTCGAAGTCGTATGCAACTATCCAGAGGTATTTCCTGACGACTTACCTGGGTTAGCACCTGAAAGAGATGTTGAATTTGCTATTGATTTGATTCCTGGTACTAACCCCATCTCGAAAGCACCATATCGAATGGCGCCGACTGAATTGAAAGAATTGCAAGGACAGCTACAAGAGCTACTTGACAAGGGACTTATCCGCCCTAGTCATTCCCCCTGGGGAGCTCCCGTACTGTTCGTCAAAAAGAAGGACGGGTCGATGCGTATGTGTATCGACTATCGGGCATTAAACAATGTGACCATAAAGAACAGGTACCCTCTACCTAGGATAGATGACCTATTCGATCAGTTAAAGGGAGCTACGGTTTTCTCTAAGATCGATCTGAGGTCTGGTTATCACCAAGTCCGGGTGAAAAATGAGGATATACCCAAAACTGCTTTCCGGACGAGATACGGACATTATGAGTTCGTAGTGATGCCGTTTGGAGTTACTAATGCTCCGGCAATATTCATGGACCTTATGAATCAGATTTTCTCGGCATTTCTCGACAGATTTGTGATCGTCTTCATCGACGACATCCTTATTTACTCGAGGACTTCCGAAGAGCATGCAGAGCACCTGAGTATAGTATTACAGATTCTTCAGAAGGAACAACTGTATGCTAAATTTTCGAAATGTGAGTTCTGGCTGAATCAAGTATCATTCCTGGGACATGTTATCTCCAAGGATGGAGTGATGGTCGACCCGATCAAAATTGAGGCCGTAAGTAACTGGTCCAGACCCAAGAATGCCAGCGAGGTCAGAAGTTTTCTGGGGCTAGCAGGCTAGTACAGAAAATTCGTAGAGAACTTCTCTCGGATTGCAGCTCCTATGACAGCTCTGACTAAGAAAGACAGGAAATATATTTGGACCGACGAATGTGAGAAGAGCTTCTCTGAACTGAAAAGGAGGCTGACTAGCGCTCCTATATTGACTCTCCCGGAAAGTGATACGGGTTTCGATATGTACAGCGACGCATCCAAACAGGGACTCGGAGCTGTGCTTATGCAGAATGGGAAGGTGATTGCCTATGCCTCTAGACAATTAAAGGAACATGAAAAGAATTATCCTACCCATGATTTGGAATTAGCAGCGGTAGTCTTTGCGCTAAAATTATGGAGGCATTATTTATATGGCACTCAGTGCAAGGTCTTTACTGATCACCAGTGTCTGCGGTATTTCTTCACCCAGAAAGACCTGAATATGCGACAACGTCGATGGCTCGAGTTGGTCAAGGACTACGACTGTGAGATCTTGTACCATTCGGGAAAAGCCAACAAGGTAGCGGACGCTCTCAGTAGAAAATTTTGTGCTGCATTGTTGTCTTTATCAGCTATTTCACGACCCTTAGGGGAAGAGATTATGGATTTCGAAATCGAGATTATATCGGGACGGCTTTCTACCCTACAGATTGCGCCGACATTATTTGATGGTATTCTGGAGAAGCAGAATCTTGATCCGAGTCTTCGGAGAATCAGGCAGGAGGTTCTTGAAGGCAAGGACGAGGGATTCCGGAATTCCGATAGTGGAGTCTTATATCTCCGGGATCGATTATGCGTTCCCGATGACTCCGACTTACGGACGAGGATACACGAGGAAGCTCACGGCACACCTTATGCGATGCATCCTGGGTCTACCAAGATGTATCAAGATCTGAAGGGCAAATTTTGGTGGTCCGGCATGAAGAAAGATGTAGCCCATTATATCAGCATGTGTTTGACCTGCCAGAGGGTCAAAGCAGAACACCAGAGACCTGGGGGAGTTCTGCAGCCTCTACCTATTCTCGAGTGGAAATGGGAGGACATATCTATGGATTTTATATCAGGGTTGCCTCGGACTACGAATGGATATGATAGTATATGGATTATTGTGGACCGACTGACCAAGTCCGCGCATTTTCTGGCTATCAGGATGACTTATTTAGTTGAGCAGCTGGCTCAACTGTACGTCAAGGAGATTGTCCGACTACACGGGATTCCCAAGACCATCGTCTCTGACCGAGATGGTCGATTTACTTCTGATTTTTGGGGACACGTGCAGAAGGCCCTTGGCACGAAGCTGAAATTCAGTACAGCCTTTCACCCCCAGACTGACGGGCAGACTGAACGAGTAAACCAGATACTAGAAGATATGTTACGAGCTTGCACCTTGGACTTCAAGGGAAGCTGGTGTCGATACCTGAGCCAGGCAGAGTTTGCTTATAATAACAGTCATCAGGCTACTATCGGGATGGCACCGTACGAGGCACTATACGGCAGAAAATGCAGATCTCCTTTATGCTGGCATGAGAGTGGTGAAAAGAGGGAGATGGGACTCCAGACCGATATTATTGATGAGACCACTCAGGCTATAAAGAATATCTGCCAGAGGATAGAGACTGCTCAGAGTCGGCAGAAGAGCTACGCTGATAAACGACGTCGACCACTCGAGTTCGAGGTTGGGGATTCGGTATTCCTGAAGGTAGCCCCTATGAAAGGGGTGATGAGATTCGGAAAGAAGGGGAAGCTGAGTCCGCGATACGTGGGACCCTATCAGATTTTGAGACGAGTAGGCAAGGTGGCCTACGAGCTGGAGCTACCACCAGAAATGGCGGCTATCCACAACGTCTTCCATGTGTCGATGCTCAAGAAGTGTACCCCTGATGCGAGTCAAATGATAGAACCCCCACCGGTGCAAGAACAGGAGAGCCTCAGTTCCGAACGCCGCCCGATCCAGATCCTCGATCGGGAAGTCAAAAGGCTAAGGAACAAGGAAGTACCCTTAGTGAAGGTTCTGTGGCGGAATGAACAATTCGAAGAAGCCACCTGAGAACAAGAAGAGGCAATACGATTAAAGTACCCGGAACTGTTTTAAAGTTCGGGACGAACTTTTTATAAGGTGCGTAGGATTGTAACACCCCAATTTTTACAATTTGAGTACCTAGGAATTGTTTTAAAGTTCAGGACGAACTTTTTATAAGATGTGTAGGATTGTAACACCCCAAAAAAATTCACCATGGATAATATTGCGAATTCATTATGAAATATTATTATGGAAGATCATGAAATATTATTATGAAATATTATGGATTCATGAATATAAAATATTAAAAATATTATGAAATAATATTTATGGGATATTATGAAATATTATGAATCCATGAAATATTATTAATATTATGAAATTTCATGATGGGCTTGGCTTAATGGGCTTTGATATGGATTAGTGCAAATTGTGATAAAAAGAAGAGGTAGAAAGGAGGAAGCAAGGATTAAACCTTGAACCTCCTAGTTGCACTCACCATGTCATAACCAATGAACCAAGCAATGTTTCTTGTAGAGAGGATAAGAAACATTCTTGTTGAATTCGGGGAAGCGAAGAGACATGTCTTCTCATGATAAGAGTATAAATAAGAGAGGGGGAAAGGAAGTTACACATCCTCTTCTTCTTCCCCACTTCATTTTCGAAAACACCAAGAGCTCTCTCTCCCTTTCCATTTTCGAAAAAAGCACCACTCTAGGGTTCTAACCCTAGGGCAATTGCAAGGAGGAAAGTCCAAGTGCCTTGCCCTCTACCAAGTCCAAGGAACCCTAGAGAAAATTAAAAGAGAAGAAGGATTTTCACTTGCCCTCCAAGTCTAGGGTACCCTACGGTTTAAAGAGAAGGTGAAATTCCAGCGCTAGGATGTAAGTGTCCTCTCGCCTGCGGCATAATTGCTATTGGATGTTTGATTGTTTTGTTCTTTTGAAAAATCACAAGGACCTTCCTTGAGGAAGGTTTCGGCCACCCTAGGATTGGAGGTCCAAGAGGGGGTTTTTGATCAAACCTTGATGTATGCTAGTACCTCTAGGGACTTTATACACATATGTGTTGTTTCCAAATTTTTGAGAAGACAAAAATTAGGGTTTGGTGCCCTACAAGGTTTCGGCCAAACTTGGTTTCCTTGGGGTTGTGAAGTGAATCACTTCTTGATGCATGCCATGCATGCTAAATAAATGTTGTATACATGTGTATTGTTTTGTGAATGATGACTTGTCCAAAAACCCTAAAAACCCCCACCTTACCATTCGGCCACCCCTTGTAATTTAGGGTTAGTGGAAGCTAACCCCACTTTGAGGTATAAACCATGTTTCAATTGTTAACATGAAATGCACTTGAGGTGTTTGTAGAAATGCTTGAATGAATGCTTGATTGGAAAACCAAACTTCTTTAATTGCAACATTCGGCCACATCATGAAACCCTAGCTTGGGGATGGTCATTTACCTCTAATGTATGCCATGTTAATAGAATGCATGATATGGATATATATGTGATGAATGTATGCCTTAATTGGATGAAAAAAAAAGAAGAAGAAAATTCCCTTTACTTGTAACTTTCGGCCAACCCTAGTTCTAGGGTTGGGAAGTACTTAATGAAATCATGAAGCATGCTACTACTTATATGATGTGTGTATAATTTATGTGACCTATCTTGTTAGGTATAAAAGCATGCCTTATAGCCCATGGGGCACCCTTATGACATGAGCATGATGTGTTTGATAATATGCTTGAAAAAGGATACTCTACGGAAATTGGGATCAAGAGCACCCCTAAATGTGCGGTGTGTCCCTAGGGGATCATGAGCACCCTTGATGAGTGGTGTGTCCCTTTAAGATGATATTGGGAGTACCTTTAAGCATATACATATGTATGTAATTACATGTTAAGATACTTTACTTTGAAAGTTGTGTACCCGACTCGGAAGGGGGTCGTTAAACAAAATCCAATGTACATGTTAACTGAAGGTCATGGCATTGGTAGGACGGAAGGGTCCTGCCCTAATTAGATTGGTGGCTCGCTACCCCAACTCATTAGGGAACGCGCTTGATGTGGTACTACAACTGGGCCCTAGATGATACTATATTTTTAAGTACTTACCTTTATGGAACCTTTTGAAAAGCATTCTCTCATTATGTGATGATCATGTACTGTAAAGTACTTAGAAATATTTGATGTGATGCTTATGATGCTTATAATTCTATCTTGATTACTGTGTACATGATATTGATGAATTGATATGGATTTTTGCGAGTAGGCCCGGATTCTTACTAAGCATGTTTTGCTTACTAGTTCATGTTGTTTTCTTATGCTGCAGATAGCGGTAAGAAATACTTGAACTAAAGGAAAAGGCAGAGGGAAAGCTAAAAGATGTGTGTGGTGATGGCTCGGGAAAGAAAGAAGGATTCTTATCTACCATTTTTGTCTAGAATCTAAATTGCTTCCACTAAAAGATTACAAGTTGTATTACTATATTCTGAATGTGTGATGATTATGACTACTCTACTGTTGGCCAAGTTTAGAGATATGAAACCTATGTCATGATTAGATAACACTATCATTAGATGTCTAATTCTTGTTGTATGCATGCTAAGTGAAATGCTATAGATTTCCTAATTTCTATTGCTTATGAATGTTTCTCTTGCATGTGTTTAAGGCTAGATAACTCATGCTACATTTCTACTTGAGATTCCATGCTATAGTGTATTTATTGATGCTTGAAATGGGGACTTGGGTGGAGAAGAGGGCCGGCTGCCCAGAGGTGCCGAGACCCATGCCCTTGCCCAATGTCTTGTTTTTCCCCTCCTTCAATGTTATGCTTAGCTGTTTAATTGGATCACTTGCAGAAGGTTATGTTTTAGATCATGCTAAGCCCTATCTTGTTCAAACCATGTTTAGATCAGTAAATTATGAAGTTAAATGATCTTCCTATTATGTTATAAATGCATGTTAAATATAGGAAACCCTGCTTGGTAAATTAGTCCTCAACAAGCATGCGTACTACTCTTCTTGCATTGTAATTGTTTCTACTTGATATACATGCTTAACATGACAATATGATATGAATGTATGGACCCGTAACCCCGCCTTTAGGGTAGATATAAGGGCGGGCGTTACATGTGTGCATCCGAGGGACGAGGGTCGAAGATGAAAAGGGCGTGAAGGCAACAGTCAAGGTTGCCGATGAAGAGTCAGCTGAGTCATAAAGGGACGACAGCCGAGGGAAGAGGACTCCAAGGGCAAGCCGGGAAGTGGACTTCAAAGGGCACACGTGAAGGGTGGCGTGGAGGCAAGTCGAGGACTTGCGTGCGCATCCGAGGGACGATAGCTGGAGGAAGAGGACTTCAAGGGGCAAGACAAAGGAGTGGACTTGAAGGCACACGTGGAGGAGGGTCGTTGAAGTGAGGAAGAGTGTTTGTAGAAGCTGAGCAGTCAACTGGTGATATAACAGTCGACTGCTAGCACAAACAGAAACTCACAGAATGTTTCTGACCCGAGACGAGTCGACTGCCCTGGGAGCGTCGACTGGTAAGCTCAAAAACTAGCCATTGAGAGAGTCGTTGGCTGACTAGTTGAGTGGGACCAGTCGACTGGTAAATGACCAGTCGACTGGTGGCGAGGGTTTCAGTTTTGAGTTCTATTTAAGAGAACTCGGGTTGAGCTGAGAACTCTTGACGAAACAAGCTTGGTTAAGGCTTGTTAGTAGTCTCTAGAGCTCAGAGGTGTACTCAAGGTTTTGGTGAGGTTTCTCCACTCACAAGGAACTACGCGAGCTAGCCGGAGGGCATTCGGGGAGTGATCCGTCGAAGGATCGAGGGATCGTCCACCTCACGAATTATCGTGGAGTAGGAGTCTTCATCTCCGAACCACATAAATAGGTATTGTTAGCATTGTTTAGTTGTTAGTCTTGTTCTATTGTATTTCCGCTTGCGCACTAACAACGTAGGTAGAGAAGAAAGTCAAAAATTGCTATTCACCCCCCCCTCTAGCAAGGCGCAATGATCTAACAAGTGGTATCAGAGCGAAGGACCGCTCTTATTTGACTAACCGCCAAGGGAGCAAAGAAAGCTAGAG
The DNA here is from genome assembly GCA_024364735.1 of Boesenbergia rotunda. Classification (NCBI taxonomy): domain Eukaryota; kingdom Viridiplantae; phylum Streptophyta; class Magnoliopsida; order Zingiberales; family Zingiberaceae; genus Boesenbergia; species Boesenbergia rotunda. The sequence goes on along the minus strand of JAGFNQ010003793.1, from coordinate 147,768 downwards.
GAAAAATGATGGAAGACAAGTGGGGGATGGCATCTACACTCCACCTCCCTACGATCATAGAGATTTCAATTATTGGAGGATGCGAATAGGGACATGGTTCGGAATGGAGTGGGACCTTAGGATTGCGCTTGAAGAACCATTCGAATTTCCTAGAGATAAGCATGGAAGAAGCTCCGGCCAAGATATTGGAATCAAGAGTAACAAAATCAATCAAAAGCAAATGAAAAGGTAATTGCAATTTTACTTAATATTTTACCTAACAATGTAATTAGTGGTGTAGGAAAATATCAAAATGCACATGAGCTATGGACCAAGTTGGTAGAATATCATGAAAATCCTACACAAGCTCAAGAGCCCAAGAAGATAAGTCAAACGGGTCAAGAAGAAGAAAAAGGAAAAGAATTGTCAATTTCATCGAGTGAAGTGGAAGAAGAAAGTGAGAAGTCGTACACCTCATCAAGGGAAGAGGAGGAGGTCATCACCTCAAGGATTGAGGGGGAAGAGAGACTCACTTCCATACCGGAGCAAGAAGAAGCTCCTACCTCTACCAAAGCAAGAACCAAAGACCACATTATATGTTTTGGATGCAATGAAAAGGGACATTACAAGGACAAGTGTCCAAAGGGTATGAAAAAGGAGGTCAATCCTAAACCCATTTCAATATATTTTAAATCTACATGGATTGTAGGAATGGAGAAGCTCAAGAGAAGAAAAAAAAAATTAGATGCTTCACATGTGGAGAACTAGGGCATTATCACACAAAATGTCCAAGAAAAGGAGAGCTAAAGAAAATGGAGCATCTAAGAAGATGGGAGAAAGAGGAAAAGAAGAAAAGAAGCTCATATCAAGGGGGAACTCCAAGCGTAAGGGAGGTAATTCCTAACCTTAAGTTAAAATTAATTCAAATTTAAGTTCCTCCATGCATATTAAAAATAGTGTCAATTATTCCTCCATGCATGCTAAAATCAATGAAAAGTGTTACTTGTGCCTAATTTTGGATTTAAATATAATGATAGGAATAGGGTTAACAAGGTAGATCAAAACCCTAGGAAGGTCATTCATCATGAAAAATCTAAGACATCTAGACCTAAGGATCAAGACATTAATCCCAAGAAGGGGAGACATATGCATAGGAAGATGGGTAGGTCTAGGAATGTCCAAGGTGGACATATGACTTCTAGGGTTAGAAGCCTAGAAAAAGAAAATCAAGCTTTAAGGGAAAAGCTTGATAAGTTAGAGAAAAACCTAGAAAGATTCACGGTTGGATCTAAGGGTTTGGATTTGGTGTTGGATAGTCTAAAACCCAACCATGATAGATCGGGGTTGAGATACCGATCTAAGGTCTCCAATGTCAAGGGGAAGAAATATGCTAGGGTAGCATATAATTATGACAAGAAGGAGAAGTCCAAAAATGGCAAGAGAATGCCATTTAAAAGCAAAGAAAAATACTTAACCAATGACAAGGTGTCTAAGGTTAAGAATGTCAAGTTTGTAGGCCAAGAGTCACCGGGGACACACCGGTGTGATCTAGTGTGGATTGAGTCACCTAGGGAGGTGGGCTAGGGCTAAGAGCTCAAGGGGAAGCTCTAGGAGCCTTTGGGATATATGGTGAATGGATCTTGGGAGGGTTGCTCCTAGAGGTCTAGATGGACCATGGGATGTGCCAAAAGAGTTGGAGACGGACTTGAGTCTTAATTCTTGGGTTTTAGCACATAGATTATGTGTTTCATGCATGGAAATATGACATTGGGGTCATATAGCATGAGAATTGATTTTTGATGTGTAAATGTCATATAAATCAATGTTAGGGATGCATTGTGGATTGGTATGGGCAGCGACATCAAGGGGGAACCAAAACTAGGACTTTTGGTCAAGGTTTGAGTGAACCTTTTTTCTAGTTTTGAGTTTTGTGTCAAACTTGGGAATGGTGATAGATACATTTTTTGGTGTATTTTTTCCAAGTAGGTATAGGCACCATAAACCTCTTCACAAAATTTGAGAATTTTTGGAAACTTGTGGAATTAGTTATGCATTTCTGAATTTGGTCAGAAATGCTGAAATTCTGATTTTGAGAGTATCAGTCAACTACCCTGGGGGCAGTCGACTGGCCAGCGCTGAATTAAGTTTCAGCAGCTAAAATGGTGTCCAAATGATGTAAAACAAGTGTATAGGGGGGCTAGTACACTGTGTTTAGGATCATTAGAGATTAAATGATCCAATAATTGGGATATTGTTGGAGTCTTTTTGATGTTAGGCAAAGGGGGAGAAGTGTTGGGTTTAATTTGGGAAACCAAACACGCCTTTGCAAGAAACCCTAGGTTTAGGGGGAGCGTAAGTGAAAGGGGAGCATGGTTGCTCCATTCTTGACGTAAGGGAAACCTTGGAGAGGTTCTTTAAAAACTTTTGTAAGTTCAATGTAGGGGGAGCCTTGGGATAGGTTTTAAAAAGCCTGTTTTGATAAAAAGTCCTAACTTGGAGGGTTAGGTGTGGGGATGCCTTGGGATAGGATCCATGTTTGCAGTGCATATGCATTGGCGGTATAAGTCCAAGGTGGAGCCTTGGCAACGTAAGTCCAATTGTTTGTTTAGCATTGTTATTGCTATTTATTGTTATTTGTTTTCCCTAACTTAAACGTATTGCCAAACATCAAAAAGGGGTAGATTGTGGAGGCAATCTATGGTCCGAAGTGACCATGTGTTTTGATGTTTGGGCAAAGGATTTAAGTTAAGTTTTCTCTTGTGATTTAATATGTGTATTTGAGTGTGCAGGATTGCAGGTGTACACATATTGACTTAGTTGGACGGCTTCGGTACGGTGAAAGGTGACATGGAGACAAGCTGGAGGTTTGTGTGCACCCGAGGGACCTTGGATAGAAGGGATGATGAGCCGAGGGGCATGGACTTCGAGGCGTACGTGAAGGATGGCATGGAGACAAGCTAGAGGCTTGTGTGCATCCGAGGGACGAGGGTCGAAGATGAAGAGGGCGCGAAGGCAACAGTCAAGGCTGCTGGTGAAGAGTCAGCTAAGTCATAAAGGGACGAGAGCCGAGGGAAGAGGACTCCAAGGGCAAGCCGGGAAGTGGACTTCAAAAGGCACACGTGAAGGGTGGCATGGAGGCAAGTCGAGGACTTGCGTGCGCATCGTCCACCTCACGGACTGTCGTGGAGTAGGAGTCTTCATCTCCGAACCACGTAAATAGGTATTGTTAGCATTGTTTAGTTGTTAGTCTTGTTCTATTGTATTTCCGCTTGGCACTAACAACGTAGGTAGAGAAGAAAGTCAAAAATTGCTATTCACCCCCCCCCCCTCTCTAGCAAGGTGCAACGATCTAACAATGACCTGGTGAGTGTTGCATGTGTTTGAGTCATACACCATCCCTACACTATTGCATACTGGCGATCATCAACATCCCTTATGGTCTGAGCCCATCGCCAGTTACATAATCTGCACACATGGTCACTCATAAGTTAGTGGATACCATTGGGTGTGTATAGTTGCTCTGTGCTGCTCCGCTCGGATGCTCATGAGTAGGGTTCTGGAGCATGGTAGCAGATAGGGATCCCTCTTGTTTCCAGTAATCAGAGGAGATAAGAGCGATGCTCCCTCATATGACTTGCGGTAAGAGGGTGGTCCTCTGCCAGCATTCTATCTACTCAGTCACTTAGGAGCAGTGATAGTAGAGTGCATACAGTTGTTACAGTCCTACGCACTCGACCGACACATATGACATATCTCGATGGCTTCACTGATAGCAGGGGTGACACATGTCATTGTATCATGTGCATATGATGCATTATGCATTTGTTTGTACTTGTTGCATTTGTTTGTTGCATATGCTTGACATGGACATACAAGAGATATTATATGTTTGGTTCGATGATCCTACACTTACTCGAATGATACAAGCCTTTTATGATCAGGATGGGCTAATTTCTAGTATGTACATTCATCGGTACTTTCAGTTATACATATTCTGATATTTACCTTGAGATTGTATCATGTTGTTTCTTTATAACTTGCACAACTATTTATATTATCATGCATATCTATCTCTATACCCGCAGAGTCCACTTAGACTCACCACCCGTTATCCTGTTTTTATTTTCAGGTTGATTGGTCGCTAGGGGAGCCCCAGTTGCCAGTTCCAGGTCCCGACGACTCCGACTTTGGGTTCTTCCGCGTGTTTAAGTTTTCTATTATAGCATACTCCTATTTTTGTATTTGTTTTACGTTGTGGACTTGTATTGTGTTGTATTTGATACGTGGTGTGATTTTTGAGTCATCTGTTGGACTTCATATGTAAATTTTGTTGCGTGCCTGCCCAGAGGGTAGCTCAGGTATGTGTTATGGATTTTATTGTTGTAATGCATTTACTTTTATATGTTTCGGCTGGGATTGACCATTATTTCTTTTGATTTGAGGTCTGAGGTCACACACACACACACACACACACACACACACACACATATATATATATAATATATATATATATATATATATTGTATGGTATTGTATAAATATTTCAAATTGTCCGTCGTACAAAGAAAATACTATCCGATTATATATTAGACGAGCGGCTCTTCTCTCTCGAGACGTGACAAGATAAATATGAAAATACTAGTGATAATTCACCCAACGGTTGATCTCCACAGCTGAACATAATAAAGTCTACTCTTGCCCCAGTTAAATTTCAAATCGTGATACTATGTACGTGTAGTGAGCAAAGGTTGTCCCTCCATAGGCCCAGCTTTTGTGGAGCATCATTCTATTTATGAAAATGTTGAACCAGGCAGCAGACAAATTGAACCTGGGATGATCGGTCTGGTCCCACAGAAGTTTCTTACCGGTCATCAGGATAAATCGGGAAGCGCTCGCAGTGGGCAGTCTAGAAGTCCAGCGTCCCAGGGTTCGCGTCCCATTTGGAGGAAAAATTCCTGCAAAATGCGCCGTAGCTGGGGATCGAACCACGGATGCCTAGATTAACGACTAGTTACCCTACCGCTACACCATAGCCCCGGGGGCGCATCATTCTATTTATGGCTTACATGACATGATGATAAAATTCTAATTTGATAAGTGTGTGTAAAACTCTATATACTTTTCATAGAACAAAATTCAAATTACAAACTTTAAAAATCTCCACCTTAATATAAATTCCAAAAAAACAAATGAAAATAAGACTCCAATTTTTAACAAAAATATTCTCTGCCTGTACCATAAAATCCCCAAACGACATATATAGATCAACAACGAACACCAACCATGTTGAAGCAATGTTTACATTTTGCCACAGGAAATGACTTTTCTGGAAGATTATAATGTTTACTCACTTTGTTCGCAAGAATATCACCACAAGCAAAACAAAATGACATCGAACACTTATTTTATCCTCTCATGAATTATTTGATCTTGGTGAGGAAAGTATCACTCTCACCATCACACAACCTATGGGAATATGCTAGTCTTCAATGAGTACACCAAACAACCTCTTCATCCAAATAACTTTTTTATAAGCCTCAGCGATAATCATGTACTTAACCACAATATTAGATAATAAATTGTAATATGCAAAGCAGCATTTCAATCGATAGCACAATCATTAACAGTTAAATCATACTTTAGATTTTTTTTTTGTCAAGGTCTCCAGTAAAATCAAAATAACTAATGACTCCATGTTCAAATGAGTTGCTAACAAAGTACTAATGGATTTGGCAATTTGCTTATATCCCTTAACCCTAGATTTTTAGCCAAGAAAAAAAAACACTCTATAGATCCGAGTTCCCTTAGACTTATAGCCGAGAAAAAACATACTTGATAAATCTAAGTTCCAAGTCTTCATTATCAACATAGCATAAACATGACCTCCAAATATCTTCAAATTTTAGTATCTACCAAAAGTACCATGCCATACCATATGTCTTGGGGAGTCTTTTTCTCGATATCAGCTGAAGGAGAGCAACTAACAAGAGAATAAGTCGTGGAGGTGGCTTCGACTCAGAAAGATAAGTAAATGTGAAATTGAAAGTATATGCTTTCTCCATCAAATTCCTATTTATTCTCCTTGCCACACCATTCTATTGTATAATAAAAAGTCACAGTTTCCTTTTCAATCAGTCTTCCGCTCCTTGTAAGTAAGCAACACATCACTTTTTGCTTCAAAGAAGAACGCCTAACGATCATCCAAGAGTTCACTACCATTGCAATCTTTTGCAAGACCGGCTTCATTGGATTTTTCGATTATTTTTTTACCTACAACCTTCTTATTGACTTATAGGATTCAAATTTATTATGCCCATTTTTATTGGTAATGTTGCTTGTGCTAGAGGGATATCCAACACCACCAAGTGACATCGATGCCCTAGCACGCTCATGTTCCTTCCACTGTTGTCTTCAATTCAGCCTCATCCAACACCTGCAGGTAGAAGAGATTGCCAAAGAGAAAACACTTCAGGCGCCACTAGTTTCGGTCCAAGTAAACACGACGACAGGACGGACCGATGAACAAGTTACAGAAGACTCTAGATGCTTCACACAAAGTAACAACTGATGGCATTTCAAATCTACTAATTTATTCGATAAAACAGGGAAGACTGTGCGCCGGATGACGGATCGAGCCGAGATTCAAGCCTGCTCGGGTGCTGGACGGCGAAGTGATCGGGCACGAAGCCACTCGATGATTTCGTCGAACACCTGCTCTACGCTCTCGTCGTCCTCCCCCACCAGCTGATGCCACATCCCCGGGTAGATCCGCAGCGTCTTGTCCTTGCTGGCGGCCCGGCGGTGGAGCTCCTCCACGCAGGCAGGATCGCAGACGACGTCGGCCTCCCCGTGCACGATCAGCATCGGGATCGTCACCTCCTCGAACCGCCCCTGCACCTCGCGGCACACGCGGAGCAGCTCCAGCGCTGTGGCGGCTCGCGGCGGCGCCACCGTGCGGCGGGGGCTCGCCAGAGCCAGCCGCCGCTTGCGCTCCACCTTGAAGGATACGTCCGGGATGGATCCGCGCGTGAAGGCGACTCGCCAGGTGGGGACGACGGCGGCAACGAGGGAGAGCAGGTGCTCCAGCGGCCACGGCGGCTTGAACTTGGCGCTGACGCCGCACATGGCGCCGTTGAGCACGGCGCCGTCCCAGCCGCGACCCACAGTCCCGGCCTTCTCGCGGAGGTGGAGCAGCAGCACGATGGCGCCGCCCAGAGACTCGGAGTAGAGGAAGCAAGGGAGGGACGGCGGGTAGCGCGCGCGGAAGGAGTTGAAGAAGGTGGCGCAGTCGTCGACGACGGGGCCGATGTCGGGGATGTGGGTTTGGAGGCCCTCGGAGAAGCCGTGACCCTGGTGGTCGAGGGCCGCGACGGCGAATCCGTGCTTGGCGAAGTGGACGGCGGTGAGCAGGATGAACCAGCTGGACTCGCCGGTGAATCCGTGGACGATGCAGACGGTGGCGAGGGGCGGCGGCGCGGAGGGGAGGGGTTCCCACCACTGAGTGAAGATGCGGAGGCCGCGTGGGTTGACGAAGTAGGAGGAGGAGTGGGTCACGCCGTGGCGGGCGTAGAAATCTTCGGCGGTGAGGGGGCCGAAGGGGCTGCGCTCGTCGGCTTCCGCCACCGGATGGACCATCTTCGTCTCCGTCTCCGTCTCCAGATCCATGCTTTTTGTTTTGCCCTTCTTCCGTCGGTTGTTTTGATGGGGGCAACAAGCAATAAATTATCCCCTTTTTCCCCAACTACCAAAATAACTTCTTGTTTTTGTTTAATAAAGTAAAATATCGGTAGAAAGGACATTTTATATAAAAAAAAGTTTAAAAATTGTCCTTTTATTACTGTCACACCGTTTGGTGGCCCTATTTGCAGATGTCATTTCTCACATCTTCTTTGTGAAGACCATTGTGGTTTCATGCGTCTCTTCATTCCATTCCGCTTTGGATAGGATAACATAACGGTCGACATCTGTTCAACGTTAGCTGTTGAGTGTGCCCCGACAAGGCACTAATTTTTGCTTACATTAAATTTCATCTTATGATGTGGGTTATAAGGAGGGAGTTAGATGGTTGAGAAGGGTTTTTTTTTTTTTTGGTTTTTTCGCTTCCTTTGATTTTTTTTAGGATTTTCTTTTACCAAAGGAAAAGAGGTGCACCTTTCCCTGACGCTAGGTGCCTCAACCCCTCTCACGACCTCCTTCCTCTCCATCGACCTCAACTATCCTCTTCTTCCTTTGTGCACTCAACCGTCGACGTCGCTCTATAGTCCATGCGAGTAGTCGGCACTGTCCTCCCTCTCCTTCCCCAACGTCATCGTGACCTCCGCCACTACTTGGGCTGCCCACGACGGATGCCACCTCCTCTCCTCCCTCTTCGCTGCCGGCCAGGAAGGGCGAGGCCCCCTTTCTTCACGCCGCCATCACCTCATCTCTTGCCTCCGCCCACCTTTGCCGATGACCCTTCTTTCCTACTGCCGGTCAAGCCTCCTATGCCTCTCCTCTCTCGCCGTTGACTAGGAAGGAGGGGATCGACCCTCTTTTCTAAAGTCGGCATCATCTCTTTGACGCGCCTCTCTTGCCGCCTCTGACGACAAATCTCACCGTTACCTCTTGTCGCCGTTACTGCCTTAGTCGGTCGCCCCATGCCTCCCCCTCCCCACAACGCCTTTGCCCCCAAAACCTCTCACTTCAAACTCCTATAGCATACATCGTCGCTGATCCAACTTCCAAGCCCTCACTGTCGTGCTACCATGCTCTGCCTCCCAGAGCTCACCGACCGTGCTTTGCCTCCCAGAGCCCTCTGCATCCATGCCATTCAGCCCTCCAATCCCTCACTATCGTGCTATCGTACTCTGCCTCACAGAGCCCTCCGACCTCCGAGCACTCGCTGCCATGCTATCGACCTAGCCGATCCCGATCTAGCTCTCCATTCAGCCCCGCTGATCTCTACCCAGTGCTCCATTCGGCTTCGCCAATCCAGTGCTCCATTCGGCACCGCTGATCTCAACCCAATGCTCCATTCGGCTCCGCCAATCCAGTGCTCCATTCGGCCCTGCCGATCCCTATCCAGCTCATCTCCAATCAGCCTCACCATTCGAATGTTCGGACTCACCTCCATTCGGATCTAATGTCCCTTCACCCCAGCCCGATTACCCTGACTAGTCAAGAGCATGTGGAGGAACACGTGGCTTATCAGGTCATGTGGACTAGCATGGCTAACATAGCATGACCCCACATGATCTTCTATAGTACGAGACATTAATGATGGGACCTTCCAATATGACGACGAGACACTTTCTTTACTGTTGATGTGGCATCTCAGTCTTTTGTATTATAAAAGGCATTTGCTCTAGAGCATGGAGGTACGAATGCATATTCGCACACATCCATTTTCCATTGGCCTACTACTATTGATCTTCTCATTGTTGATGCAGTCTGCCCCTGATTGTTGTTTCGGTGTTGACACCGATTTTAGTTTAGGTGGATGATTATTGATTATGATTAAGTCCTGATCGGGGATCAGGCATGGTATGAAAAATCCTAGCTTGGAGGGCTAGGTGTTGGAAAATCCTAACCTGGAGGGTTAGGTGTTGAAAATCCTAGCTTGGAGGGCTAGGTGTGTGAAAAGTCCTAATTCGGAAGAGGTGGGTGAAAAGTCCTAGCTTGGAGGGCTAGGTGAAAAGTCCTAACTTGGAGGGTTAGGTGCAAATTCCCATCTTGGAGAATTAGGTGAAAAAGTCCTGGCTTGGAGGGTCAGGTCCTAGCTTGGAGGGCTAGGTTTGGAAAAGTCCTAATCCGGAAGAGTTGGGTGAAAAGTCCTAGCTTGGAGGGCTAGGTGAAAAGTCCTAGCTTGGAGGGCTAGGTGAAAAGTCCTAACTTGAAGGGTTAGGTGCAAATTCCCAACTTGGAGGGTTAGGTGAAAAATCCTTAGCTTGGAGGGCTAAGGTGCTTGGAGCCCCTGGATCGGTCTGGTGACCGATCAGGGAGTTGGCACGCTGCTCCTTCGTGGATCGGTCTGGTGACCGATCCAGCGATGTCTGATCGGTCTGGTGACCGATCAGGGAGTGTGTTTCACTCACTGCACAGCTCCTGATCGGTCCTGATCGGTCTGGTGACCGATCAGGGAGCCCACAGTGAGTTGAGTTCCCCTGCTGATCTGCTCCTGATCGGTCTGGTGACCAATCAGGGATATGTTAGTGATATGAGAGAAGTGTCCTAAGGCAATCGCCTTATGATGTAAACATTTATATTAATAAATGATAATTCACTATTTGAGTATACATGTTTTGTGTATTTGATTGGGATCTTAAACTCATCTACTGAATGTCCGCAATACAACTCACAGCATAAGAGAATTTGTGATGGGATCACAACTAGTGATTATCTCTAATGTGCAATTGTGAAGTATTGAAATTATCCCTAGTCGATGAATTGATAAAAACGGACACTATCAATTCTGTTGAGACTAGCATGGGTTATTCTCTAATCAGCTGATTTTCACTGGCTGGTGACATTGGGATGTCCGGAGATAAACATGGACGCTAGTTAAGGGAACTAGTTCATTGGAGTGACTAGCTGTAAAACTTCATATGGTTATCTATAAAGATATGTCAATGAAGTTCTTACTGCAGCTTAAGTGCGATGTTCCTTTGACTTGCGGTGTTCAAGTCATCTTGGTCATGGAGACTTATACTTTAACATCTTAAGCAAGCATCTCCAAGGAGGTGTGGACCCAGGATGATTAGGTATGAGCCGAAGTGCCCGAAGATGTTTGAACAGCCTACAAAGGATTCACCACTCCTTACGAGGAGATGTATACTCAGGCCTATCGTCGGATTGTTACTCAAAACCTCTGGCCAGAGTATATCATGTTAAGAGTGCGAGTCTCTTAAATACATGAGAGTAATTAGAAATCCAAAGGACGAGAAAGACATTACTTGGGCTAGGTGTGACGTAGTCAGCCTAGTGGGGACTGACACAAATAGACTGTGTCCTGAACCAAGTGGGTATAAGATGGTGAAGGGAATGGGGCACGATTCATTAGAGCTGCTGAAGGGTTTCAGAATAATTTCTTCTGAGGTCAAACCGTTGATCTTTCGATTAATTGGGGATCATGATGTACTACTAGGTGCCACTCATGATCGTTCTATAATTGGTTGATTATAGACGGTCAACATAAATCGAAAGCCTATTTAGTCACACGCACTACGAGTAATCCGAGGGATTTAAAACGAGTTGAAAATTGGATTTTCCGATCAAGAGAAATAAGTCGAATCTGAGTTAATCAGAGGCGCAATGGAAGCTAAAATTGGCTAAGTCTTTTGAAGGTTTATTGGGCGAATTAAATGAGTTTAATTCGCGATTGGTGGGGCTTGATTGGCCGGCCAAGGAGGGTGCCAAACCCCCTTGGTTTGGCCGGCCACCTAAAGGGAGAAAACCAATTAATTTTGGTTTAATTAATAAAATAGATCTAGCACGATTTATTTTATGGATAAATAAATTTGTATAAAGAAATTTATATAAATAAATTTATGAAAATTTACTCTTTTATGGAAGTTAAAATAATCCATGAATTGGTTTATTTTAATTTTGTAAAATCAATAATGAATTGATTTTTCCATAATAAGAAAGTTTATAAATTTCTTATAAAATTTATTCCATAATTTAAAGAGAAGAAGAATTTGTTTTATTATAAATTAGTTATAATAAGACTAGGCTTAACGGAATAAATCATAAAAAATTTTATAAGATAAAAATTCTTATGATAACTAATTCCGTTAATTCTGTTAAAGAGGAGACTTAGCGAGGGAGAAGCAACTATATAAGGAACCATAGGCAAGCCTTGGATTCCCAATCAATAATCGGGTATTGATATAGAGCTCCCTCTCTCTCTCTCTTTTATCTTCTCCTTCCCTTCTCCCCACCTAGGGCCGGCGCCCACATTGAAGCTTCTAGGGCCGGCGCCCCTTGAAGCACCTTCCTCCATCTAGGGCCGGCGCAAATCCCTCCTCCCCTCTTGGTTGCCGTGAGCTATCAAGAAGAAGGAGAAGCCAACCAAGAAGAAGAAGAAGCGGATCTCATCTCCTTCCCTCTCGGAATTCGATTCCGTTTCTTGGTGGTTAGTTTCCTATTTTTCTCTTGTTCTTCTTGTTGTGCCTATAGAGAATCTAGTAGTTCTCGTCGGCACAAAACTCGTGACTTTGCGAAGTCATCCCGAAGAGAACTCGGCGTGGACGCGAATAGAGGCAAAGCTTCCAAGGGACGCTACGGTTGGATCTCGTCCCTTTCTTCGAGTTACGCGAGGTACAAAGTAAATTAGTTTACTTTTCCGCAATGTTTTAATTTATGATTATGTCAACACATCATAAGGTTTGCATGCTAGATACGCGGTTAAAATAATTTAGGAAATTATTTTATGCTAATTCTTCCGCTGCACGTAAAAATTTAAAATTTTACGAACC
>JAGFNQ010003793.1:45518-125926 GCA_024364735.1 Boesenbergia rotunda | reverse complement strand
AAACAGAGTCTCGACCAAGGTAGTCTCTACTACTCCATATGAGATGTGGAATAGTAAGAAACCTAATTTATCTCACCTAAAGATATGGGGTTGTCCTGCTTATGTAAAGCGGACTGTATCAAGCAAATTGGATGCTAAGTCTGATAAATGTCTATTTATTGGATACCCTAAGGAAACGAAAGGTTACCAATTCTATCATCCCTTGGAACAAAAGGTGTTTGTTTCAAGGCATGCTGTATTTCTAGAAAAAGAATTTCTTTTACAAGAAAACAGTGAGAGTAGCATTGAACTTGAAGAAGTTCAAGAAACTCCAATAGACATTACAGAGACACCTAGTCTAGACCCACAACCAATAACTCATAATGATGAGCTATCAGTTGAACCTAAAATAATACCACTTCTTCGTAGGTCTGATAGGAATCGCAATATTCCAGAGAGATACGGATTTCTTATAAGTGAATCGAACGACGTGTTACTCATTAACGATGACGAACCTATCAGTTATGAAGATGTTCTAAAAAAATCAGAAAGGGATAAATGGCTTGAAGCCATGAAGTCGGAAGTGGATTCCATGTACAAAAATCAAGTATGGGACTTGGTTAACCCACCTGAAGGGATTAAGCCCATAGGGTGCAAGTGGGTTTCCAAGAAGAAAACCGACATGGAAGGTAATGTTATTACCTTTAAGGCTAGATTAGTGGCAAAAGGATATCGTCAGAAACAAGAAATTGATTATGACGAAACCTATTCGCCAGTAGCTATGCTTAAATCCATTCGGATGCTCCTTGCCATAGCAGCTCATTATGATTATGAGATATGGCAAATGGATGTGAAAACAGCTTTCCTTAATGGAAACCTGCTTGAGGATGTATACATGATACAACCTGAAGGTTTCACATCGGTTAATAAAACCAAAGTATGCAAGCTTCGACGATCCATATATGGACTAAAGCAAGCATCCAGGAGCTGGAACATCCGTTTTGATGAGACAATCAAAGAGTTTGATTTCTCACAAAATCTTGACGAACCTTGTGTGTACAAGAAGGTTAGTGGGAGTGCAGTCGTATTCCTAGTGTTATATGTCGATGACATATTACATATAGGAAACGATATATCAGTCTTACAGTCAGTTAAAATTTGGTTGTCCAAAACTTTCTCCATGAAAGACCTGGTAGAAGCAACCTATATCCTTGGGATTAGAATCTATAGAGATAGATCAAAACAGTTATTTGGTCTTTCGCAGTCTACATATATAGACCGAGTGCTAGAAAGGTTTAGCATGTCAGAATCCAAGAAAGGTTACCTTCCCATCAGGCATGGGATCAACCTTTCAAAGTCTATGTGCCCACACACAGAAGACGAGAGGATTTGCATGAGTAAGATTCCTTATGCATCCGCGATAGGATCTATCATGTATGTTATGTTATGTACTAGTCCCGATGTATCGTATGCTCTGAGCGTCACAAGCAGATACCAGTCTGATCCATGAATGGATCATTGGGCGGCTGTCAAGACAATCCTCAAGTACTTAAGAAACACTAAGGATGTGTTCCTAATATATGGAGAAGGTGATATGGTAATACGTGGGTATACAGATGCCAGTTTCCAGACAGATAAGGATGACTCCAAATCTCAGTCCGGATACGTATTTATTTTGAATAGAGGCGCAATAAGTTGGAAGAGTTCCAAGTAAGACACCGTAGCGGATTCTACCATGGAAGCGGAATATATTGCAGCTTCGGAAGCAGCAAAGGAAGCAGTCTGGATCAAGAAGTTTGTCTCAGAACTTGGTGTGGTTCTAACCATTGATGAAGCAATACCGGTTTACTGCGACAACAATGGAGCTATTGCACAAGCGAAGGAACCAAGGTCTCATCAGTGATCCAAACATGTGCTTCGCCGCTATCATCTGATCAGAGAGATTATAAGTAGGAATGATATACAAATTGAGAAAATTTCCACTGAAAGGAATTTAGCGGATCCTTTAACTAAGGGCTTGCCTCAAAACAAGTTTCAGGGTCATGTTAGAGCCTGTGGTATTGGGTACCGTAGCGATTGACATTAGGCCAAGTGGGAGTTTGTTAGTGATATGAGAGAAGTGTCCTAAGGCAATCGCCTTATGATTGTAATCATTTATTTTAATAAATGAATATTCACTATTTGAGTATACATATTTGTGTATTTGATTGAGATCTTAAACTCATTTACTGAATGTCCGCAATACAATTTACAGCATGAGAGAATTTGTGATGAATTCACAACTAGTGATTTATCTCTACATGTGCAATTGTGATGTATTGAAATTGTCCCTAGTCGATGAATTGATAAATACGGACACTATCAATTCTATTGAGACTAGCATGGGTTATTCTCTAATCAGCTGATTCTCACTGGCTGGTGACATTGAGATGTCCGGAGATAAACATGAATGCTAGTTAAGGGAACTAGTTCATTGGAGTGACTGGCTGTAAAACTTCATATGATAGTCTACATATAGATATGTCAGTGAAGTTCTTACTGCAGCTTAAGTGCGATATTCCTTTGACTTGCGGTGTTCAAGTCATCTTGGTCATGGAGACTTATACTTTGACATCTTAAGCAAGTATCTCCAAGGAGGTGTGGACCCAAGATGATTGGGTATAAGTCGAAGTGCCCGAAGATGTTTGAACAGCCTACAAAGGACCACTCCTTGTGAGGAGATTACCCGAGGCCTATCGTCGGATTGTTACTCGAAGCCTCTGGCCAGAGCATGACATGTTCAGAGTATGAATCTCTTAAATACATAAGAGTAATTAGAATCCGTAGGACGAGAAAACGTTACTTGGGCTAGGTGTGACGTAGTCAGCCTAGTGGGGACTGACACACATAAACCATGTCCTGAACCAAGTGGGTATAAGATGGTAAAGGGAATGGGGCACGATTCATTATAGCTGCTGAAGGGTTTCAGAATTCTTTCTGAGGTCAACCGTTGATCTTTCGATTAATTGGGGATCATGATGTGTTACTAGGTGCCACTCATGATCGTTCTATAATTAATTGATTAATTATAGACGACCAACATAAATCGAAAGCCTATTTAGTCACACGCACTACGAGTAATCCGAGGGATTTAAAATGAGTTGAAAATTGGATTTTCCAATCAAGAGAGATTATGTTTGGTTGAGCCAAATGATAAGTCGAATCTGAATTTTTCAGAGACGCATCGAAAGCATAAAATGGCTAAGTCTTTTGAAGACTTAATAGATGAATTAAATAAGTTTAATTCATTGGGGCTTGGCTTGGATGGGCCGGCCAAAGAGGGCCTCCATCCTCTTTGCTTGGCCGGCCACAACAAAGGAAGAGAACCAAGTTTTTGGTTCAATTTATAAAATAAATCAAGTGTGGTTTGTTTTATAAAATTATGGATGATATAAATTTTTTATATAATAAACCAAGGTTTGGTTTATTTTTCATGAAAATTAAAATGAACCATGGATTGATTTATTTTTATAAAATCAATCATGGATTGATTTACCATGATAAGGAAATTTATTCCATAGGAGAGAAGATTTTTATCATGAATTAAAATATGATTTTAACCATGATATAAAATCAAACTTGGCATGATGGAATAAGTTATTCCATATTTGAGAGGCTTGATGGTTGAGAGGCCACTATATAAAGGACCCAAGGCAAGGCTTGGATGGTGAATCATAGAGATGAAGGCATAGGCTCTCTTTCTCTCCTTCTCTTCTCCCCTTCTTGCCTGCGCCAACCAGCCCCAAGAAGGAGCACCAGCAGCCCATCCTTTTGTGGTTAGTCTTCTGACTTTTCTCTTGGTTTTTCTTGTCACGTTCTCGGAGAATCTAGTAGTTCTTGAGAACACGAAACTCGTGGCTTTGCGAAGTCATCCCGAAGATACTCGGCGTAAACGCGAATAGAGGCGGAGCTTCCAAGGGACGCTTACGGTTGGATTTCGTCCCTTCCTTCGAGTTACGCGAGGTAATATGTAAATTAGTTTACGTTTCTGCAAAAAATTTAATTATATGATCATGTCTACACAAGATAAAATTGCATGCTTAGATGTGTGGTTAAATGATTTAGAGAAATTATTTATGCTAAACTTTCCACTGCACGTAATTAATTTTGAAATTACGAACCCGCATCCTTGTCAACATGCACCCGGTCCCAACAACCGGGACCCGACTTCACTCACTGAGACCCGACTTCACTCACCGGGGTTTCGTTCACCTAGGTTCACTCACTAGGATTTCCTTCACCCGGCTTCACACACCGAAATTCGTGCCCAGTCCCCGACCAGGACTTAAGCCGAACTTATCTTACTCAACTAAACTTAAATTGGTGTCAACACTAAAATAACAATCAGGTCAGACTGCATCAACACTTATACTATGCAATGGACTGATAACATGATCTTCTATGTGTCACCACACACCATGTTATCTATAAAGCAGAGTATGAGATGGTTATGCATATATTAATGTAAACATGCATCTGTATTGTTGTGATTCTCTTTCAAAATGTGGATGTTCATATATAAAAAGATAAGTCTTTTAGTATATATCCTAACTCTCTCCATGCCCATGGATTAAAAAATTAATCTGAATGGAGACCTATCTCCCAAACGACCGTCTCGTCATCGTATCAATTGATTCGAGTTACAACTTAGCCAAACTCAAAGTTCAAGCCTTGTAACTCACCTAACCGATTGATCGCGGAAAAGACGACCAGCGGATCGCCGATTTTTGTGTTTATTATCGGAGTCCAATAATTAATTATCAAACATTAATTAAACAAATAATTAAACATGATAATTAATTGAAACTTCACATGAAATGATAGAATTAAAGAAGGAGCCAAGAGAGAAATATACCTCTCTTTACCTTACAGTCTTCTATCGTATGACCCTCCCCTCTTGGACATTGTGTGGGCGACGCTCTACCAAGAACCGGAATAACCAAGGGTCTCCAATTAACCGTCTCTCCGCATGCCGATCAAAACCCTAGGGAAGGGCTAGCCGTCGACCACTTCCTCTCCCCTTCTCCTTGCGCCGCCGGCTTCCAAGGGCTTCCCAAACCCGCCGGCCACAAGGAAGCTCTGGAGAGGAAGAAGAAGAAGAAGATGATGATGAAGGAGAGAAGAGTCCTCCTTCTCAGCCCAAACCGACCGGAACTACTCTTCTCCCCTTGCTTGCGCCGTCGCCACCACCTCCCTTGCACCGCCGCCCCTCCTTGCATCGGCCACCGTCCTCCTCGCCGCACACCACAAAAAGGAGAGGAGAATCCCCCTTTTGTCTAGTGGAAGTCGGCCACCGAGAGGTAGAGTAGAGGAGAAGGGAAGATGAAGGAAGAAGAAAAACTTCTTCCTCCCTTGCCGCGTGCCCTAGGAGAGAGAAGGGAGAGAGGGAAAGAGGGAGAAGAGAAAAACCTTGGGTTGTGGTGATCAATTGGATTAGCCTTGGTTTCATGATTCCATGGGATATATATAGGGTTACGATAGGGACCATGAGGAGGAGTTGGGTCTTGGCCCGCTAATGGATCCAAATCCGATTCATTAATGAAGATTCATTCCACTAAAGAATCTCCATTGAATTTCCTCACCAACTCCCATATTTTCATATGGGCTTCACCAATTATGAGTGCATCCATCTCCTCGTGTTTAAGATATCGAATGCTCATCGATTAATTTAAATTACTGACAATTTTAATTAATCAACCTCTAATTCCTTGACTAGTACCGCTAATCCTTATCATCATGTTGGATTAAATCCACCTGTAGGGTTTAACATAATGAACCTTATAAGCTCATCAAGGGGGCATCATCATCCCGACTCACCAGGACACGGATTTCGTCAATAATCAACGACACACCATGTAAATAATATTATCTCCCAACTTACCAGGCCTATCGATTTAGCAGAATAAATCTCGCCCATTGGTAAATCAAAGAGATAACTATTAAGTACATGTGCCCGTTATTATATCGGGATTTAGAGCATGTACTCCATAATAAACCGAGGTCTGATCCAATTATAAAGTCAGTATAAATTGGATCACCTCTACTTTGGTCCTGCTCAATGCACACAAAGCGCACTAGTGTAATTCTATGGTCAAGATAAACCACACCTAATTACACTACAACCATCCCGATGGTTTTTCCAACTCTATCTCGGTTGTGAGCTTCACTTATACTATGCAAGGGACTGATAACATGATCGTCTGTGTGTCACCACACACCATCTTATCTGCAATGCAAAGTATCAGACTGTTATGCATATACTAATATAAACATGCAACTATGTTGTTGTGATCCTCTTTCAAAATGCAGATGTTCATAGAAAAAGATAAGTCTTTTAATATACATCCTTACAATCTCCCACTTATACTCAAAGACTCTGCTGTCCTCCTAGTGCCATACATTTGACTCTCATATCCTCCACATGCCTATCAAAAGCTCTCGTTGGAAGGGTCTTAGTGAAAGGATCCGTCAGGTTGTCCTCCGATGCAATCTTGGCGACAGCTTCTTCTCCTCGCTTTACGATTTCTCGTATCAGGTGGTACTTGCGCTCTATGTGTTTACTCGCCTTATGGGCTCGTGGCTCCTTCGAGTATGCAACTGCACCACTGTTATCACAATAAATTGTGATAGATCTGGGCAAACCAGGAATCACATCCAAGTCTATCATGAAGTTCCTGAGCCATGCAACTTCCTTGGCTGCCTCTGAGGCTGCCACATACTCAGCTTCCATGGTGGAGTCCGTCACGCATTTCTACTTAACACTCTTCCATACTGTGGCTCCACCTCCTAATGTAAACACAAACCCCGAGGTAGACTTACTTTTGTCCCTGTCCGATTGGAAATCTGAATCTGTATAACCCACAGGGATTAATTGGTCTGCCTGGTAAACCAGCATATAATCCCTAGTCCTTCTCAGATACTTTAGTATATGCTTTACCGCAGTCCAATATCCCTGTCCAAGGTTACTCTGATATCTGCTAACTATGTCCATGGCAAAGCAGATATCTGGTTTCGTACACAACATAGCATACATGAGGCTTTCTATAGCCGATGGGAATTGCCTTCATCTCCTCTATCTCCTTTGATGTTTTCGGGCACATCTCCTTAGATAGAGGAACTCCATGCCTGAAAGGTAGAAAACCATTCTTGGAGTTTTCCATGCTAAAATGAGCCAAGACAGTGTCTATGTATGAAGCTTGGGATAAGCACAACATCCTTTTTTGGCGATCCCTTATGACCTTGATCCCAAGGATGTGTCCTGCTTCTCCTAAGTCCTTCATATCGAACTGTTTGGACAACCATACCCTTACGTCTGACAACACTTTGACATTGTTGCCAATGAGCAAAATGTCATCTACGTATAGTACAAGAAACACCACTACGTTTTCGTCACATCTCATATATACATATGATTCATCCGGGCATTGAATAAATCCATATGACTGGATTACTTCATCAAAGCGGATGTTCCAAGATCTTGAAGTTTGCTTCAATCCATAAATGGACTGATTAAGCTTGCACACTAGATCTCTTTTCCCTTCGCAATGAATCCCTCTGGTTGCTTCATGTAGATGGTCTCCTCAAGACTTCCGTTAAGGAAAGCTGTCTTGGCGTCCATCTGCCATACCTCATTGTCCATATGAGCGGCAATAGATAAGAGAATCCGGATAGCATTAAGCATGACTACCGGTGAAAAGATCTCCTCATAATCGATACCCTCTTTCTGAGTATACCCTTTCGCAACAAGCCAAGCTTTGAAGGTCTCAACATTCCCGTCAGATCCTCTCTTTCTCTTGTAGATCCACTTGCATCCAATAACTTTTACACCATTGGGTAGTTCTACTATCTCCCAGACGTAATTATAATCCATAGATTCTATCTCAGAATTCATTGACCTTTGCCAAGAATCCGCATCTCTATCTTGGAGGGCCTCGTCATAGGTCCAGGTATCCGGTTCATGTTCACCAGGGACCAAGTCCAATGACTCTCCCAAAAACATGAATCTTTCAGGTTGTCTAACAACCCTCCCACTACGATGAGATACCACCTGTGTATCTTCTATGACACTCGGTCCAGTGACTTGTGGTGTATCCTCCTGTACAGTTGGTACTAAGGTCAGAACACCCCCTCTTAATTCTTCAAGCACAAGTTTACTCTTAGGCTTGTGGTTTATCACATAGCCTTCTTTTAAGAATCTGACATTCGTGCTAACGATTACCTTCTGATCCTTAGGACTATAAAACAGACCACCTTTCGTCCCTCTAGGATAACCTACAAACAGACGTACTTCTATACGAGATTCTAACTTATCAGTATCTCCCTTCAGCACATGTGCTGGACTATCCCAAATCCGAACATGTCCAAGACTA
Source organism: Boesenbergia rotunda (assembly GCA_024364735.1). Lineage (NCBI taxonomy): Eukaryota > Viridiplantae > Streptophyta > Magnoliopsida > Zingiberales > Zingiberaceae > Boesenbergia > Boesenbergia rotunda. The sequence continues at coordinate 117,539 of JAGFNQ010003793.1, read as the reverse complement.
GGCTTTCGCCCAGTCCACAGTTCTGTGGGAGTAGAAGGGACTGACTTAGATGGTACCAAGTTCAGTATGTATGTTGTTGTTTATAGAGCATATCCTCAGAACGAATCTGACAACTCAGAGTAGCTCATTATTGACTTAACCATCTCCATGAGAGTCCTATTCCTTCTTTCTGCTAGACCATTCTGTTGGGGCATACCGGGTGCAGACAATTATAATTGAATCCCAACCTCTGATAAGTAAGTCCTAAACTCTTCCAAGAGGTACTCACCACCACGATTTGATCGTAGTGTCTTGATACTTTTACCTTGAAGTTTCTCCACATCAGCCTTGAATTCTTTGAACTTATCAAAGCATTCAGACTTGCGACGCATCAGGTAAATATATCCATACCTTGAATAATCGTCTATGAAATAGACGAAGTATTCAAAGCCGCCTCTAGCCTGGATAGACATAGGACCGCACAAATCAGAATGAACCAATGCTAACACATCTTTGGCTCTATACCCCTTGGCCTTGAAAGGCCTCTTGGTCATCTAACCTTCCAAGCAAGATTCACAGGTTGGGAAGTCTTCCGCCACCAATGAACCCAAAGGCCCATCGGCTATCAACCTCTGAATCCTACTAAGGTTAATATGTCCAAGCCTAAGATGCCAAAGATATGTCTGGTTCATTTTAGAAGGTTCATTTTTCTTATTTTGGTTGGATGATGACCTATTGGCCTCTATTTGCATCATGAGAGCTTTTGGTTCTAGAGTATACAAATTACCAATTATAGTATCCGAACAGATAATATCTCTATTTCTCTTTATAACAACTTTGTTATTAAAAGCAATAGAATATCCATCCTTTATTAATCTAGAAACTGAAACCAAGTTCTTTCTAAAAGAGGGTACATATATGCAATTTCTCAAAATCAAAACTTTATTCCTATCAAATGATAAATAAATGTCTCCTACTGCAACTGTCGCCACCTCTGTAGCATTGCCCATGTAGACGATGATTTCCCCATCAGCTAGCCGTCGGGTTTCCTGCAACCCCTGCAAAGAGTTGCAGACATGATCAATGGCTCTCGTATCTACGCACTAGGTACCGGTAGATAACATTGCTAAACATGTTTCAACAACTAAACACGAAGAAATACGTTTGTTTTGACGACGGGGATAGTTCGCCTTCCAAAGTCCAGATTGCTTATACGTGAAACACTTGCCTCTCGGCTTCTTCACACCAGTCCGAGGTCCCTGCGATTCTGCTGTCTTCTTGTACCCACCTTGTTTCTTCTTCTTCCTGCATTTCGGCACAGAAGTAGAAACCCTTTGAGTAACCAAGGCCTGAGAACTCTGACGAAAAAGCCCCTCTGCCGCATGGAGTTCTGCCAGCAGTTCCCCAAACGTATATGTACGTTTGTTCATATTGTAGTTGAGCCGGAACTGCTCAAAACTCCTAGGCAGAGACTGGAGAATGATATCGACCTGGGTTTCCCCGTGATTCTCCGCTCCAAGGACCTCAATCTCATTGAGGTGGGCCATTATCTTAATGACATAATCCCTTACGGGTGTCCCTTCGACCATAGTGGTCGTCATCATGTTCTTCATCACAACCTGCCTAACGGCCCGATTCTGGTGCCCGAAGAGCTCCTTGAGGTTTAGCATCATATCATAAGCAGTGGGCATGACCTGATGCTGATGTTCCAATACATTTGACATAGATGCCAAAATGTAGCACCGCGCCATCTCATCTGCCTTGACCCACTTCTTATAACGCTCCCTCTACTCTTCATCAAAATTCTCGCCAGGCTTTTCAGGGCACTCCTCAAAGAGCACATATTTGTACTCTTCAGCAGTAAGGACAATGTCCAGGTTTCTTTTCCAGTCTATGTAATTGGGGTTAGTAAGTTTATTCTCCTTAAGTATGGTCGCTAGTGGGTTAAATGTCATTTTGAAACTACCTGAGAATCACAACAATCACAACATTAGATTTCGAAAATAAATTGATTCCTCAAACAATTAATTTCGAAATCAACCAACATCTCAAAACACAGAGAAATCTGCATGCCACGATGGTGTGGACGTATACGAATTTCTACATTTGTAAGAGGAGGTTTTACCCATTAATTTTATTATTTTGCCAACTTAACTTTTTGACAAATAAAATTAATAGTTGGTTCACTTCGACCCTACAAATAATAGCAGTGGCTCCGATGGGGAGGATACTATTATTTGCACTAAGTATTCACCATTACACGATACTAAGAAAATTATTACCGATTATGTGTCGTTCGATGGGGGAAGTACACACGCTCTTCAATAACATTCTATAATCATGTCTAACCTAGTGATCCGCAGAACAAGCTCATCCGATGGGGAGGAAGACACTCAGAGCCGACGCACAGACTTATTCGCATCACTTGTCAGATTAGTAATGGAGGTCACGGGACCCTTAGGATCCCTTTCCCACTTAGTTATTTATTATGAGAAATTTTCATGCACATACACAACAAATACATAACCAAAGCAACAAACAAGAAAAATCCTTGATTTTTCCAACTATCATGACCTTGGTCTCTAATGCGCCTTCAGTCGTGTCGCCACCTCGTCCGCTCCTCCCTACACCATGCGCAAGCCACCATTGAAGGGATCTCTGAGCCGAGATGACTAGCTACTTATTTACATCTATCGATCCTATACTCCATGAAGGAGTGTACATATATTCTAGATCGAAAGTAAATAAAAACTCGACTAAACATGTGTCGTATTTAATTACAAAAATTAAATACCTATCTAGCCTCGTCAACCCCAAAGATTCAATTAATTACAATAATGCACAATCAATCACACACAACCATTATTTAAGCCATGATAAGTTGGAATCTAGTGCTTGCAACAAAGAGTTAGCCTACACACATCCATATATTATCCGGCAAAAATAAAATATATCACAATGTGCAAAAATTAACCGAATCCTAAACACACAAAATCAGAAACCTTAGCTCTGATACCAATTGTTGGGTATGACTTGGCGGGTTTACTAAGCGAATATCTGGTCATCCTTGAGAGACCTCTCCATGTCCACAGATTAAAAAATTAATCCAAATGGAGGCCTATCTCCCAAACGACCGTCTCGTCATCGTATCAATTGATTTGAGTTACAACTTAGCAAAACTCAAAGTTCGATCCTTGTAACTCGCCTAACCGATTGATCACGAAAAAGACGACGAGCGGATCACCGATTTTTATGTTTATTATCGGGGTCCAATAATTAATTATCAAACATTAATTAAACAAATAATTAAACATGATAATTAATTGAAACTTTACATGAAATGATAGAATTAAAGAAGGAGCCAAGAGAGAAATATACCTCTTTTTACCTTACAGTCTTCTATCGTATGACCCTCCCCTCTTGGACATCGTGCGGGTGACGCTCTACCAAGAATCGGAATCACCAAGGGTCTCCAATTAACCGCTTCTCCACACGCCGATCAAACCCCTAGGGAAGGGCTAGCCGCCGACCACTTCCTCTCCCCTTCTCCTTGCGCCGCTGGCTACCAAGGGCTTCCCAAACCCTCCGGCCACATGGAAGCTTTGGAGAGGAAGAAGAAGAAGAAGATGAAGGAGGGAAGAGTCCTCCTTCTCAGCCCAAACCGACCGGAACTACTCTTCTCCCCTTGCTTGCGCCGTCGCCACCACCTCCCTTGCACTGTCGCCTCTCCTTGCACCGGCCACCCTCCTCCTCGCTGCACACCACAAAAAGGAGAGGAGAACTCCCCTTTTGTCTAGTGGAAGTCGACCACCGAGAGGTAGAGTAGAGGAGAAGGGAAGATGAAGGAAGAAGAAAAACTTCTTCCTCCCTTCCCGCGTGCCCTAGGAGAGAGAAGGGAGAGAGAGGGAAAGAGGGAGAAGAGAAAAGCCTTGGGTTGTGGTGATCAATTGGATTAGCCTTAGTTTCATGATTCCATGGGGTATATATAAGGCTACGATAGGGACCATGAGGAGGAGTTGGGTCTTGGCCCACTAATGGATCCAAATCCGATCCATTAATGAAGATCCATTCTACTAAAGGATCTTCATTGAACTTCCTCACCAACTCTCATATTTTCATATGAGCATCACCTATTATGAGTGCATCCATCTCCTCGTGTTTAAGATATCGAATGTCCGTCGATTAATTTAAATTACTAACAATTTTAATTAATCAACCTCTAATTCCTTGACTAGTACCACTAATCCTTATCATCATGTTGGATCAAATCCACCTGCAGGGTTTAACATAATGAACCTTATGAGCTCATCAAGGGGGCATCATTATCCCGACTCATCAGGACACGGATTTCGTCAATAATCAATGACACACCATGTAAATAATATTATCTCTCAACTTACCAGGCCTATCGATTTAGCAGAATAAATCTCGCCCATTGGTAAATCAAAGAGATAACTATTATGTACATGTGCCCGCTATTATATCGGGATTTAGAGCATGTACTCCATAATAAATTGAGGTCTAATCCAATTATAAAGTCAGTACAAATTGGATCACCTCTACTTTGGTCCTGCTCAATGCACAAAAGCGCACTAGTGTAATTCTATGGTCAAGATAAACCACACCTAATTACACTACAACCATTCCGATGGTTTGTCCAACTCTATCTCGGTTGTAAGCCTCTACTTATACTATGCAAGGGGCTGATAACATGATCTTCTGTGTGTCACCATACACCATGTTATCTACAATGCAAAGTATCAGACTTTCTGCATATACTAATATAAACATGCAATTGTGTTGTTGTGATTCTCTTTCAAAATACAGATGTTCATAGAAAAAGACAAGTCTTTTAATATACATCTTTACAATCTCCCACTTATACTCAAAGACTCTGCTATCCTCCTAGTGCCATACATCTGACTCCCATATATTCCACATGCCTATCAAAAGCTCTCGCTGGAAGGACCTTAGTGAAAGGATCCGCCAGGTTGTCCTCTGATGCAATCTTGGCAACAACTACTTCTCCTCGCTTTACGATTTCTCGTATCAGGTGGTATTTGCGCTCTATGTGTTTACTCGCCTTATGGTCTCATGGTTCCTTCGAATTTGCAACTGCACCACTGTTATCACAATAAATTGTGATAGACCTAGGCAAACTAGGAATCACATCCATGTCCATCATGAAGTTCTTGAGTCATACAACTTCCTTGGTTGCCTCTGAGGCTGCCACATACTCAGCTTCCATGGTGGAGTCCGCCACGCATTTTTGCTTAACACTCCACCATACTATGACTTCACCTCCTAAAGTAAACACAAACCCCGAGGTAGACCAATGGTTGCCTGTGTGGCACAATCATGTTTTGATGAATTTTTCTCCTAACTTGCTCCGACATCCGACTTACTTTGTTTTCGCTTCAAAATATGTTCGGTCAATCAAAATATGAATGGAGCATATTTCCAAACCAAAAGGGTAGAAGTATGATATAATAATGTAATAGGGTGCAATAAGTGTGAATTATGCTCATGAAATACAAGTAGATATGCGATAAATAATACTTAAAAACATGCATAATTTATGCACATCACACTCCAGACTTAAACCTTTGTTTGTCCTCAAGTAAAAACCTATAATCTACATTTATATAGCGAAATAGTGCATTATAATTCCAAGTAAATTAGTCTAATCTTATCATATAGTTTCATTGATGAGCATGATACAATAATTATTTGACTGTGGTCTAAGAGATATTTCTCTGTGCTCATTGCAATGAATAACCTAACTTTTTCAAGCGCCAATATCCAAGCCTAGTCAAGTCGTCATCTAATTGTGTTCTTTATATTTCCGACGATAGGCACTTACCTACCACTCGCGATGTTTATCTCTCTCAAACTACACAAGGTCTGAAAGGAATACTCGATATCAAGAGAAACATAATAATTATTTTCCTAGCAACCTAACTCGGTCTCAAAAGGCTAACTTGTTAATTTTTACTCATGATAACTATTTTTTTATTATCCCTTATTCTCTTTGTGTTTTTTCGAAGTTCTTGCAAAATGCAATACTTAAATAAACTCATTTTTTTATTCTAAGTTTTCCTAATGAGTTGATATGATCCGAGTTTATCTAGTAACTAAACTATAGTTGAGAGGTCACCTAGGAAGCATGAGTACTAGTCCAGTTTTATGAATCATGATTATTTTTAGAAGTATCTACTATCAAAATCAAGAATGTGTGAAGAGATCATAAAACTAGGCCAACACTCAAACTCTTCCAGTAAAAATATTGCTCACTTCATGCTACTATAGATAGGAAAAAGTAGATTAATAGGCATAGTAGCATACTAAATCACAACCCATAAATATCTAGAACAAGTGTGCTAGAATTTTGTAGTGAGGAACAAACAAATAATAACATGATATATGATGCAACTAGACAAATTTATTATGCAAAAAAATATGACAAAAATTAATTTACAACCAAACATATATAGATCTCCTAAACTTAAATCTTTCGTTGTCCCAATGAAAATAAAACAAAAAAAGTCTAATGCAGAGGATGTTTGAAGTGAGAGAAGATACCAAGTTATGCGCGCAAAGCGTCTAAGTCATTCCTCTACCAAAGTCACTCCTCTATCTGGGAATCACACTCTTTCTAATCTTTGAATCTTACAAAAAGAAGATTAGACAAGAAAAACCATTTCGAGGAATTGAGTTATGGAAAAAGAGAAAAGGAAAGTCAAAGAGAAACAAAAATAAGAAAGAACTTGGATTGCCTCTTAAGAAGCAGTTGTTTTAGGTCATTAGCTCGACCCCTTATTAGGTTCTTCTAAATCTTGTTCTTACTAGAGTAAGATACTTCTAAACTTTCTTACCAATGCCCCAAATTGTAGAGAGAGCTATCATCGTGGGATCAATATCATAAAGTACCGCTCCCTCCATCTTCATCTCTTTGAAGGATTCATTCGTGCGATATTTTATTTTTGAGTCTTCTGTTGGACTTTGTATTGTTGTTTTTGCTGCGCGCTAACCTTAAGGTTAGCTTAGGTGAGTTTTATACCTTTACTTTTGAGATACAGTATTATTCTTCATATTGTCTGCTGTGTTTGAGGCTAGAGGCCTATTATTATACAACATATGATGTATGTGTGTGTAAATTATCCGTCAGACAGGGGAGATGCCGTCCGATTTTATATTGGATCAGCAGCTCCGTTGGTCTCGAGGCGTGACAACTAAAGACCTCTGGAAAAAGTTTTTGAAACTTCACGAAGTTACCTCAGAACTGATGCAAGCCAGAAGAGATAAGCTGAGAAATCAACTGATCCATTTACAACTGGAAAATGGTGAGTCAGTAGCCCAATTGCATGTAAAACACAAGAAGCTTATTACGGGACTCAACAACCTTGAAGAAACAATCCCAAATTAGGATGCACTTTAATATGAATTGAATGCATTTTCAAGGACTCCAGAATGAGCAGTTATCGTAGACTCCTACTATATATATCAAAGGATTTATAGTTAAGTACTTCAAAAGAGTTATCCTCTACTTTGGAATTATTTGAGTCTCGATGTGTAGGCCTAAAAGAAGCAAAAAAAACCAAATTAAAACTTATTTTTAAAAGTCAAATAGAACGAACCAGATTCATACATATCTCTCGACAAAGATCAAGAAGCTTATCTGGTAAGAAAAATGCATAAATTTTTAAAACTAACAACTTTGATAAGAGACAGACNACCCCACATGATCTTCTATAGTACGAGACATTAATGATGGGACCTTCCAATATGACGACGAGACACTTTCTTTACTGTGGATGTGACATCTCAGTCTTTTGTATTATAAAAGGCATTTGCTCTCGAGCATGGAGGTACGCATGCATATTCGCACACATCCATTTTCCATTGGCCTACTACTATTGATCTTCTCATCTTCCCCCACTGGAGACTGACTTTAGTGTTGGAGTGAACGAGTCAAGGCAGCCCAACCTCTACTCTAACCTCTTCTTCTCTCCTTTACTCCTAGCAAGCTCTCTAGGTGATTTGACCCTTCGACAGTGCTCGGCAACTCTCTTCTATAGTTCCACAGGCATCTCCGATAGCCCCACCTTCCCCTTGGCTCTTCTGACAATGAAGACAGCTCACCCTCATTTTCGGAGACTTTGCAACCTGGTCAACACAGAGGATAATTCAGCCCCACCTTCCTCCTAGTCACAACTATTGGGATCGATGACCCGGCTAGAGGGGGTGAATAGATGTTGCCCCCAAATCATTGATTTCTTCCTACACGGTTAGCTTGCACAGCAGAAATACTAATATTCAAAACTAAGCTAACAAAGGAATAAACCAGTTTAACGTGGTTCGGAAATAAAGCTCCTACTCCACGATAGTTCATAAAGTGGATGATCTCGATTCATCGGTGGATTAGTCCCCGAAGACCCTCCGGCTAGCTCCCGTAGCTCCATGTGGGCGGAGAAACCTCGCCATAAACTTGCACAAGAACTCTGAGCATTTAGACTATTAATTGACTTTTAACCAAGATCAATTTTGTCAACCCTAGACAGTTAAATCAAGCCCCCTTAAATAGAGCTCGTGACCAAACTAGCCATTACCAGTCGGCTGGTTCCAACACCAGTCGACTGATCCAGCCGAATTCGAACATTACAGTCCAAAGTTTGAATTCTCAGCCGACATTAATCGACTGCACAGAAGATCAGTCGACTAATCTTTCTGTGACTTCTACCAGTCGCCTGATCCTATACGATTGGTAAAATCCTAAATCTAGGATTTCCCTTCCCGAGTACAGTTCACTTGCACTCGGACCTTCACGACTCACTTGACTCTTCCTTTGCATCCTTGACTCTTGTCTTCAAGTCTTCTTCATTTTGGATCTCATCCCTCGAATGCATACAAGCTAGCAGCTCATCTCCACATGACATCTTTCGTATATGCCTTGAAGTGCACTTTCCTCGGCTCACCATTGCTACCTTGCCCACGGTCCTTCGGATGCCTCTCCATCCTTCACCGGGCCCGAAGTCGTAAAGCTAAGTCTATGTGTTTCCTGCAAAACCTGCACACTCAAATACACATATCAAATACATGAGTAAATCTAACTTAAACTCTTTACCCAACCATCAAAATACATGGTCTCACAAACCATAGATTGCCTCAACAATCTCCCCCTTTTTCATGTTTGGCAATATGTTTAAGTTAAGGAAAACAAATAATAAATACAAATGACCTTACATTGCCAAGGCTACACTTTGGGCTTGCACCGCCAATGCATATGCTGTTAGAGGTATGACTCAGTGGGTTTCCTAAGCTAATACATGATCGTCCATGAGAGACCTCTCCATGTCCACGGATTAAAAATTAATCCGAATGCAGAACTATCTCCCATATGACCATCTCATCATCGTATCAATCGATTCGAGTTACAACTTAGCCAAACTCAAAATTCGAGCCTTGTAACTCGCCTAACCAATTGACCGCGGAAAAGACGACTAGCGGATCACCGATTTTTGTATTTATTTTTGGGGTCCAATAATTAATTATCAACAATTAATTAAGCAAATAATTAAACATGATAATTAATTAAAACATCACATGAAATGATAGAATTGACAAAGGAGCCAAGAGAAAAATATACTTCTCTTTACCTTACAATCTTCTACCTATAACCCTCCCCTCTTGGACGTCGCATGGGTGACGCTCTACTAAGAACCGGAATCACCAAGACCTCCAATTAACCGCTTCTTCATGCGCCAATCAAAACCCTAAAGATAGGGTTCACCGCCGGCCACTACCTCCTCCCAACCTTGCGCCGCTGGCCTTCCAAGGCCACCCAAGCCCGCCGGCCACAAGGAAGCACCGGAGAGGAAGGAGAAGAAGTAGAAGAAGGAGAGAAGAGATCTCCTTCTCAACCCAAACCGGCTGAAACACCCTCCTCTCCCCTTGCTTGCGGTGCCGTCGGCCACCAAGGGGATCCCTTCTTCTCCAACACCGCCCGACCACCTTTCCTCCCTGTTCTTGCCAAGCCACAAAAGGAGGATGGAGCTCCTCCTTGTCCTTGTGGTCGCCGAGCACCAAAGGTGAAGAAGATGGGAGAAAAGAAGGAGGAAAAGGGAGAACCCTTCCTCCTTGCCGTCGGTGCCCTAGGAGAGAGAGAGAGAGAGAAAAGCCAAGGGTGTGATGATCAATTGGATTAGCCTTGGTTTCATAATTCCATGGGGTATATATAGGGATACATTAGGGACCATGAGGAGGAGTTAGGTCTTGGCCTGCTAATGGATCCAAACCTGATCCATTAATGAAGAACCATTCCACTAAAGGTTCTCCATTGAACTACATCACCAACCCCCATATTTATATATGAGCTCCACCTATTATGAGTACATCCATCTGCCCATGTTTAAGAAATCGAATGTCCATTGATTAATTTAAATTACTGACAATTTTAATTAATCAACCTCTAACTCCTTGACTAGTACCACTCATCCTTATCATCATGTTGGATCAAGTCCACCTGCAGGATTTAACATGATGAACCTTATGAGCTTATCAAGGGAGCATCATCATCCTGAATCACCAGGATACGGATTCCATCTATAATCAATGACACACCATGTAAATAATATTATTTCCCAACTTACCGTGCCTATCGATTTAGCAGAATAAATCTCGCTCATTCGTAAATCAAAGAAATAACTACTAAGTACATGTGCCCGTTATTATATCGGAATTCAGAGCATGTACTCCATAATAAACCGAGGTCTGATCCAATTATAAAGTCAGTATAAATTAGATCACCTCTATGTTGGTCATGCTCAGTGCACACAAAGTACACTAGTGTAATTCTATGGTCAAGATAAACCACACCTAATTACACTACAACCATCCCGATGGTTTGTCCAACTCCATCTCGATTGTGAGCCTTTACTTATACTCTGCAAGGGATTGATAATATGATCTTTTGTGTGTCACCACTCATCATGTTATCTACAATACAAAGTATCAGACAGTTATGCACATACTAATATAAACATGCAACAGTGTTGTTGTGATTCTCTTTCAAAATATAGATGTTCATAGAAAAAGACAAGTCTTTTAGTATACATCCTAACAATCTCCCACTTATACTCAAAGACTCTGTTGTCCTCCTAGTGCCATACATCTGACTCCCATATCCTCCACATGCCGATCAAAAGCTCTCAGCTGAAGGGCTTTAATGAAAGGATCCGTCAGGTTGTTCTCCAATGCAATCTTGGTGACAGCTACTTCTCCTCGCTTTACGATTTCTCGTATCAGGCGGTACTTGCGCTCTATGTGTTTACTCGCATTATGAGCTCGTGGTTCCTTCAAGTTTGCAACTGTACCACTGTTATCACAATAAATTGTGATAGATATGGGCAAACCAAGAATCACATCCAAGTCCATTATGAAGTTCCTGAGCCATACAACTTCCTTGGCTGCCTCTGAGGCTGCCACATACTCAACTTTCATGGTGGAGTCCACCATGCATTTCTGTTTGACACTCCTCCATACTATGGCTCCACCTCCTAAAGTAAACACAAACCCTGAGGTAGATTTACTTTTGTCCCTATTCGATTGGAAATCTAAATTCGTATAACCCACAGGGATTAATTGGTCTGCCCGGTAAACCAGCATATAATCCCTAGTCCTTCTCAGGTACTTCAGTATATGCTTTACCACCGTCCAATATCCCTGTCCAGGGTTACTCTGATATCTGCTAACCATGCTCACAACAAAGCAGATATCCGGTCTTGTACACAGCATAGCATACATGAGGCTTCCTACAGCTGATGCATAAGGAACCGCCTTCATCTCCTCTATCTCCTTTGATGTTTTGGACACATCTCCTTAGATAGAGGAACTCCATGCCTGAAAGGTAGAAAACCTTTCTTGGAGTTTTCCATGCTAAAACAAGCCAAGACAGTGTCTATGTATGAAGCTTGGGATAAGCACAACATCCTTTTCTGGCGATCCCTTATGACCTTGATCCAAATGATGTATCTTGCTTCTCCCAAGTCCTTCATATCGAACTGTTTGGACAACCATACCCTTACGTCTGATAATATTTTGACATTGTTGCTAATGAGAAAAATATCATCTACGTATAGTACAAGAATACCACTACGTTTCCGTCACATCTCTTATATACACAAATCTCATCCGGTCTTTAACAAATCCATATGACTGGATTATCTCATCAAAGTGGATGTTCCTCGACATAGGTCTAGGGATCAGGTTCATGTTCACCAGGGACCAAGTTCGACGACTCTCCCAATAACATGAATCTCTCAGGTTGTTTAACAACCCTCCCATTACGACAAGGTACCACCTGTGTATCTTCTGTGACACGCGGTGCAGTGACTTGTGGTATATCTTCTTGCACAGTTGGTACTAAGGTTGGAACATCCCCTCTTAATTCCTCAAGAATAATTTTACTCATGGGCTTGTGGTTCATCACATAGTCTTCCTCTAAGAATCGAATATTCGTACTAACAATTACCCTCTGATCCTTAGGACTATAGAACCACCTTTCGTTCCTCTAGGATAGCCTACGAACAAGCGCACTTCTGTACAAGATTCCAACTTATCAATATCTCCCTTCAGCACATGTGCTGAACTACCCCAAATCCGAATATGTCTTAGACGCCAGTCCACACTTCTATGGGAGTAGAGAGTACTGACCTAGATGATACCAAGTATGTATGTCGTCGTTTCCAGAGCATATCCCCAGAACGAATCCGGCAACTCGGAGTAACTCATCATCGTCCTAACCATCACCATAAGAGTCCTATTCCTTCTCTTTGCTGCACCATTCTGTTGGGCCGTACCGGGTGTAGACAATTGGGACTAAATCCCAGCCTCTGATAAGTAAGTCCTAAAACTCTCCTAAGAGGTACTTGCCACCACGATCTGATCATAGTGTTTTGATACTTTTACCTAGATGTTTCTCTACATTCGCTTTGAATTCTTTGATCTCATCAAAGTATTCAGACCTGTGGTGCATCAGGTAAATGTACTCATACCTTGAATAATCATCTATAAAAGTGACGAAATATTCAAAGCCACCTCTAGCCTGAATAGACATAAGACCATACAAATCAGAATGAACCAGTTCCAACACATCTTTGGCCCTATACCCCTTGGCCTTGAAAGGTCTCTTGGTTATCTTACCTTCCAAGCAAGATTCACAGGTTGGAAAATCTTCCACCACTAATGAACCCAAGGGCCCATCGGCGATCAACCTCTGAATCCTACTAAGGTTAATATGACTAAGTCTTAGATGCCAAAGGTATGTTTGGTTCATCTTAGAAGGTTCCTTTCTCTTATTTTGGTTAGATGATGAGTTATTGGTCTCTATTTGCATCATGGGAGCTTTTGGTTCTAGAGTATACAAATTGCCAACCATAGTACCCGAACAGATAATCTCTCTATTTCTTTTTATAGCAACTTTGTCATTAAAATCAATAGAATATTCATCCTTTATTAATCTAGAAACTGAAACAAGGTTCTTTCTAAAAGAGGGTACATATAAGCAATTTCTCAAAACCAACTTTATTCCTATCAAATGATAAATAAATGTCTCCCACTGCAATAGCCTCCACCTCTGTAGCATTGCCTATGTAGACGATGATTTTCCCATTAGCTAGCCGTCAGGTTTCTTGGAACCCCTGCAAAGAGTTGCAGACATGATCAGTGGCTCCCGTATCTACACACCAGGTTCCGGTAGATAACACCGCTAAACATGTTTCAGCGACTAAACACGAAGAAATACCTTTGTCTTGACAACGGGGATAGTTCGCCTTCCAATGTCCAGTTTGCTTGTAAGTGAAGCACTTGCCTCTCGGCTTCTTCACGTCAGTCCGAGGTCCCTGCGATCCAGCTGCCTTCTTGGCCTCACCTTGTTTCTTCTTCTTCTTGCCTTTCAACACAAAAGTAGAAACCCTCTAAGTAACCAAGGCCTGAGAACTCTGACGAAAAAGCCCCTCTGCCGCCTGGAGTTCTGCCAGCAGTTCCCCCAACGTATATGTACGTTTGTTCATATTATAGTTGAGCCGAAATTGTTCAAAACTCCTAGGCAGAGACTGGAGAATAATATCGACCTAGGTTTCCCCGTCAATCTCTGCTCTAAGGACCTCAATCTCATTGAGGTGGGCCATCATCTTAAGGGCATGATCCCTCACGGGTGTCCCTTCGACCATGGTAGTCGTCATCAAGCTCCTCATCACAACCTGCCTAGTGGCCCAATTCTGGTGTCCGAAGAGTTCCTTGAGGTTCAACATCATGTCATAAGCAGTGGGCATGGCCTGATGCTGATGTTGCAATACATTTGACATAGATGCCAAAATGAAGCACCGCACCATCTCATCTGCCTTGACCCACTTCTTATAACGCTCCCTCTCCTCTTCAATAGAATTCTTGCCAGACTTTTCAGGACATTCCTCAAAGAGTACATATTTGTACTCTTCAGCAGTTAGGACAATGTCTAGGTTTCTTTTTCAATCTATGTAATTAGGGTCAGTAAGTTTGTTCTCCTTAAGTATTGTAGCTAGTGGGTTAAAGGTTATTTTGAAACTACCTAAGAATCACAACAATCACAACTTTAGATTTCGAAAATAAATTGATTCCTCAAACAATAAATCTCAAAATCAACCAACACCTCAAAACACCGAGAATATCGTATGCCACATTCATGTGGACGTATATGAATTCTACATTAGTTAGAGGAGGTTTTTGTTGGAGCAATCAGCCCAAGTATGATCGGGAATATCATTGTTTTGATGTGTGTGTGTAAATATGTTAAGGTTAGGATATTATATTATTTTTGATATGTGTGAATGAGTCTTGCAGGACTTGGTGAGTCACACATGGAGGACATATCCGAGGGACGAGGGCCAAAGTTGAAGAGGACTTGAAGGCGATAGATCGAGGCTGCTGGAGCTGAGACGATGAGTTGAGGGACGCGGACTTCGAGGCATGCATGAAGGGTGGCATGGAGGCAAGCCGAGGGCTTGCATGCGCATCCGAGGGACGGGAGCCGAAGACGAAGAGGGCGTTAAGGCAACAGAGCGAGACTGCTGATTGTAGAGTCAACCAGGTCGTGAGGGTCCGAGTGTGAGTGTTTGTACTCGGGAACTAAGCCGGGAGGGTTCGAGTGCGGAGAGAAATGTACTCGGGAAGGGTAACCCTAGGCTTAGGAAAGGATCAGTCGACTGCCTCTGGAGCAGTCGACTAGTAATGGTTGGGCAGTCGACTGGTAGTGTCAATTTCAAACTCGAGCTCTATTTAAGGGAGCTCGTTTCAGGCCTTTCTTCTTTGACGAACCCTGCTTGGATAGAGCTGGGTAGTAGTCTTTTGTGCTCAGGTAGTGTCCAAAAGTTGTGGTGAGGTTTCTCCACCCATAAGGAGCTACGAGATCTAGCCGGAGGTGCTCCGGGGAGTCATCCGCCGAAGGATTAGGGATCGTCCACCTTACGGACTGCCGTGGAGTAGGAGCATCATCTTCGAACCATGTACATCGGTGTGTCATTTCTATTCGTTAGTTGTTATTTTTATTTAGTAGTTTCCGCTTGCGCACTAATTGTTGAGGCAATCGACCCTTAAATGATTGGAAGATCATGGTTTTGATGTGTGGGCGAATAGGTTTAAGGTTAGAGTGTTCTGTTGTATTTGATGTGTGTGATTGAGTTTGCAGGACTTGGAGAATCACACACGGTGGACATATCCGAGGGACGAGAGCCGAGGGAGGAGAGCTCCAAGGGCAAGCCAGGAAGTGGACTTCAAGGGCACACGTGAAGGATGACATGGAGGCAAGCCAAGAGAAGGCTTGCGTGCGCATCCGAGGGACGATAGCCAGAGGAAGAGGACTTCAAGGGGCGAGCCAAGGGAGCAGACCTGAAGGCACACGTGAAGGAGAAGGTCCGGAGTGGCTGGAACTAAGCTGGGAGGCAGGGCAGTCGACTGCCAAAACCCACAGAAAGTTTGCGGCCTCGGACCAGTCGACTGGCCTTGGGGCAGTCGACTAGTATACCCCGAAACTAGCCGTTGGCCAGCAATTAATGCTGGGCCAGTCGACTACCCTTGGGGCAGTCGACTGGTGCGGGGCTGGACAGACTACGAGTCTGTCCTTTTCACCTATAAAAGGAGCACCTTTTTACACGTGTACGGTACGATTCTGTACAGTAACGAGGTGTTGCCCAACTGAAAAGTGTTCTTGCTTCCTCTCACTCAATTTACTTCATTCTGTAAAGAGGAAGATCGCCGTTGTAATGGTTTCTCCACCTGAAGGAGATTTTCATAGTGAAAGTGGTGCTCGCGGTGTGGATCCTTGGATTAGTCACCCATCTAGGTGGATACCAAGTAAAATACTTTTGTTAGCATTGTTTCATTTTCCTTTGCATATTATTTCCGCTGCGCTAACAATTCTGTAGAGATCGAAACGATCCGAAAAAAGTGCATTCACCCCCCCCCCTCTGCACGCCTTAGACGATCCTTCAGTTGGTATCAGAGCCGGTGCATTTTGGAAGATCTAACAGTCAACCAGAACAATTGTGATGGTGTTTCAAGAGGGATACTCAACTGCACGACCTCCGTTCTTCGATGGGAACGATTTCGCCTATTGGAAAGGTAGGATGCAATACTATCTCATGAATGATATCGAAACTTGGATAAGTGTTGCATATGGCTTCGAGGCGCCCATCGATGAAAGAGGAGACCCAACACCGATGAGATCATGGTCAAAGGAAGTGATGAAAAGGGCGCAATCAAATCCCAAGGCCACCACCACATTACAATGCGGGCTCTCGAAGGAGCAACTGAACAAGGTGGGGTCGTTCAAGAGCGCCAAGGAACTATGGGACAAGTTGGTGGAGTTGAACGAGGGGTCAAACGAGTCCAGAAGAGCAAAGAAGGACTTGCTAGTGGCCCAACTGCAATCCCTTTCCATGAAGAGCAACGAAACCGTCAGCCAACTACATGGAAGGGTGAAAGAAGTGATAAATGAGCTCCATGTGATTGGAGAGAAGATAGAGAACCGGGACATCGTCAGGTACGTTCTACAAGCATTCCCAAGAACCACCTTGTGGGCATCCATGGTTGATGCTTACAAGGTATCAAGGGACTTATCTTTAGTTAAACTAGACGATTTGTTTTGTGAATTTGAACTGCACGAGCAAGCTAACATTTCGGCTAAAGAGAAAGGTATTGCTTTTGTTGCAGAAAAGGAGAAGAAGAGGAGGAAGGAGAAGAAGAAGATGGTCTACTCATCTTCATCAGATTCAGAGGAGTCAAGCACCTCTATGGATAGTGACCAAGAGGCCTTCATGGTAAGAAAATTTCGTAGAGCATTTAAAAGTTTATCTAACAAATCCTATGCTAGGAAAGGGGCCAAAGGTAAGAGTAAGGCCAAGGAAATAATCTGCTACAACTGCCACCAAGAGGGACATATGAAGAACGAGTGTCCCCAATTGAAGAAAAGGGATGACAAGAAGGAAGAAAAGAAGAAAAGTGACAAGAAGAAATCAAAGGGAAAGGAGAAGGGTGCTACCAACCTCAAGGCGACTTGGGATGACCCCTCATCCTCAGAGGAAGAAGAAGAGCAAGTCTCCCACTTTGCTCTCATGGCACAAGATCACTCAGACTCATCAGATGATGAACGAAGCTCAAGCAGTGAAGATGAGAGCTCCTCCACCTCATCATCAGAGTCAGAAGCTTCGGTAAGTGAGGTATAACACTTACCCTCCTCTACTTTAGTGAAGATAATTTCTAGCACGAACATGGACTTAGCTAAGGCTAGAAGTAAAGTTAAGGATCTAAAAGAACAAATTGTCATGCTTAGAGTAGAAGCTACTAGACTTAAGGATTTACATGCTAGTTCTACCTCTTCATATGTTTCACACCTTGAAAATGAAAATAAGGAATTAAGGAAACAAGTAGATGACCTCACAAAGGCCCTTAGGAAATTTCAAGTGGGATCTAGTAACTTAGATATGATCATCAACAGTCAAAGGGTTGTGTACAACAAAGCCGGGTTGGGTTATAGGCCTAAGATCAAGGAGGTAGCATTTGTTTCACTTACCGGTAGGATTGGTGCATCTAAGAGACTAAGAGCTAGGGGAACCACAAAGAAGGCATGGGTACCTAGGAGATTTCTAAATGATGCTTATGGATCAAAGATATGGGTACCAAAAGAGTATGTTTTCCATGTTGTTTAGGTAAAGGTGAAGGAGACCCCAACTATGTGAATAGTAGATAGTGGATGCTCAAGATACATGACCAGGGATCTGAGCAAGTTCACCACTATTAGCTACCTAAGAGAAGGGGTGATCTCCTTTGGGAATAGTGGAAAGTTGAGAATCATTGGTAGGAGCACAATTGAGATATCTCCCACCATTTCCATACATAAAGTACTTTTAATCAAAGACATGAAATTCAATTTATTAAGTGTAAGCCAATTATGTGATGCCGGTTTTAAAGTTGAATTTTATGCTAGAAAATGCATCATTAGACATAATGAATCAAGTGATACCATATTAGAAGGATTTAGAGAGGCGAATTTATACTATCTTGATCTATCTTATGCTACTAACAATATTGTTAAGTGTCTCATGTCTAAAGAAGAAGAAGGGTGGTTGTGGCACCGGAGACATGGACATGTCAATATGAGAAGCATTGCAAGAGTGGCTAAGGAAGAATTGGTGAAGGGGCTCCCAATGATCAAGTACGAGAAGAACAAGTTGTGTGGTGCATGCCAAGAAGGTAAGCAATCAAAAGCATCACATAAAGGTAAAACTCTAATCACCACCTCCTTATCTTTAGAACTTTTGCATATAGATTTATTTGATTGTCGTAGTACTCCCTCACTTGTAGGGAGTAAGTATTGCCTAGTAATAGTAGATAATTTTTCTAGGTTTACATGGGTCTATTTCTTGAAACATAAGGATGATACCCTAGAGATCTTCATAGGATTTAGTAAAAGGGTAGAAAATGAAAAGAACATCAAAATAAACCGAATTAGGAGTGACCATGGTGGGGAGTTCCAAAACGTAAATTTCACACAATTTTTATGTTGAAAATGGGTACAAGCATGAGTTTTCATGCCCAAGGACTCCTCAACAAAATGGGGTAGTTGATAGGAGAAACCGAGCCCTACAAGAAGCTGCTAGGACTATGCTTAATGCATATTCCCTTCCTAGCTATTTCTGGGCCGAAGCGGTTAACACCGCTTGCTATATCCAAAACTGGGTCTTAGTACATAGGTTTTTAGGAAAAACACCTTTTGAACTTTGGAATGGAAGGGTACCACAAGTCCACTATTTTAGAGTCTTTGGATGTAAAGTCTACATCTTAAATATCAAAGATGACCTAAGAAAATTTGAGTCAAAAGCTGATGAAGGGATCTTAGTAGGGTACTCCTTAACTAGTAGGGGTTATAGAGTGTACAACAAGAGGACAAAAATGATTGAGGAGTCCTCGAATGTTAAATTTGATGAAACAACTAGTACCTACCCTAGGAAGGCCTCAATTGATAAAGACATAGAGGAGGTCCAACCCCTTGCCCAAAGAATCCAAGACCTACTCTTGGAGGGCAATGATCAAGGGAGAGTAAGAGGTACTCTAGAGGATGAGGAAGAAGGAATAAATGAACCTACAACCTCTAGGCCCTTGAGACATCATCATGATCACCCTATTGACCAAATAGTAGGTGATGTAACTCAAGGAGTAAGGACAAGGTCCTACTTTAGATATCAAACTAGTCAAATAGTTCTAATCTCCCAATTGGAACCCAAGTTCATTGATGAAGCATTGGGAGATGTTGATTGGGTTTTAGCCATGCAAGAAGAGCTAAATCAATTTGAGAGGAGTGAAGTTTGGGAGTTAGTTCCTAGGCCCAATGATTGTACTATTGTAACCACTAGATGGGTGTTTAGGAACAAACTAGATGACCAAGGTAAAATCACTAGGAACAAGGCTAGATTGGTAGCTAGGGGGTTTAACCAAGTTGAGGGACTAGATTATGATGAAACGTATGCCCCCGTAGCTAGGTTAGAATCAATTAGAATTCTACTAGCCTATGCCGCTCACATGGGTTTCACACTCCACCAAATGGATGTGAAGTCGGCATTCCTTAATGGGATCATTAAGGAAGAGGTCTATGTAGAACAACCCCCCGGGTTTGAGGACCCTAACTATCCAAGACACGTATATAAATTAAGAAAAGCCTTATATGGATTGAAACAAGCTCCCCGGGCTTGGTATGAAAGGCTTTCTTCATTTCTAGTGTCTAAGGGGTTTAGGAGAGGAACAATTGACCCTACATTGTTCCTAAAATCTAAGGACAAGGAGATATTTGTTGCCCAAGTCTATGTAGACGATATCATTTTTGGGTCAACAAATAATGACTTCCTACAAGAATTCATCAAGTGTATGGAAGATGAATTTGAGATGAGTCTTGTAGGAGAGTTAACCTTTTTCTTAGGCCTTCAAGTTAAGCAAACTAATGAAGGTACACATGTCTTTCAAACCAAATATGCTAAGGAAATGTTAAAGAAATTTGGTTTAGAAAATGCTAAGGTAGCAACTACACCCATAGGAACCAATGTGAAAATGGATAGTGACATTGAAGGGAAAATGGTAGACTCTAAACAATATAGGAGCATGATTGGTAGCCTCCTATACCTAACCGCTAGTAGACCCGACATACTTTTTGCGGTAGGTATGTGTGCAAGGTACCAATCTTGTGCCAAAGAGTCCCATTTGGTTGTAGTCAAGGGGATCTTAAGATATGGAAAAGGGACCCTCAATGTCGGACTTTGGTATCCTAGAACCCCTAGTGTTGACCTAATTGGATACACCGACTCGGACTATGTGGGTTGCAAGTTAGATAGGAAGAGTACAAGTGGAGGGTGTTAATTCCTTGGGTCTTCCTTAGTTAGTTGGAGTAGTAGGAAACAACCATGCGTTGCCCTATCAACAACGGAGGCAGAATATGTGGCAATGGGTGGGTGTGTTTCCCAACTCCTTTGGATCATGCACACCTTAGAGGATTATGAGCTACATTACACCAAGGTCAAAGTCTTGTGTGATAATGTAAGTACAATCAATCTAACTAAAAACTCGGTTCACCATTCTAGGACAAAACACATTGAAGTGAAACATCACTTCATTAGAGACCATGTGGCAAGGGGAGACATAAAACTACACTATGTTGAATCCAAGTCGAACCTAGCCGATATCTTTACCAAGCATCTTCCGGAATCGGAGTTCACATCCTTAAGAAGAGGCCTTGGAATGTATTTTGTGGAAGTATAGGATGAACTTGGAGACATTAGCTTTGAATAAGGGTGCTTGATTCATTAGGGTGATACATTTGGCTCACTTGTGCTTGTGGCACATTGTTGAACCATTAAAAGTATCAATATATGAAAACTAGGCCAACTATGGGGAAGGCAAGTGTTTAATCAATGGACACTTTGCCCAAAGATCATAGTTGGACATTTTAAACCTTTGAAAACCATTTTATGTCTTACATACCTTGCCATGCGTTTAGAATTCATATGATTGCAAAATTGGTTTCAAAGTTTGATACAAAATGTAGTGGTTTTCAAAGATTTTGGATTTTTGTCAAAAGTCATGCATGTTTGAAATTTTATATGGTTTAATATTTTTTCCTGATAAAGTATAACATTTCAAACATGTATGCAAAATTTTAGAATTTTTGGAATTTTTTGGAATTTTCTGGAAGTTTCTGAAATTCGACAGAAAAGTTGAAAAATCAGACTGATGGAGTATCAGTCGACTGCCCCATGGGCAATCGACTGGCACGCCTGTTTTCAGCCACTGTGAGAAATTTCAAAAATTTCATATTCTCACATTTGATGTCATAGGGTTTGGTTGCTTGAGGCAATCATTTTGATGGTGTCAAAGGGGGAGAATGAGTGGTTTAAGTTAGAATTTTGACTTAAAATGGATGATTTTAGGTATTTTATCTAACTTAGAACTTGAATGCTTGAATGTTTAAAATGGAGAAGACATGGATTAAGGGGGAGGTACATCTTAGGTTCTGATATGTCTTATATTTTTAACATATTGTTGTTGTTAAGTGAAAACTTAACTTGGATTATGAGTAGAATTGAAAATGGGAAGAAGACATAGATTAAGGGGGAGGTTACCTCTTAGGGATGTCTTAATTTTTCAATTGTTATGTTTTGCTATTGCTATTGTGGTTGTTGTTTATCTCTAACTTAAACATATTGCCACACATCAAAAAGAGGGAGATTGTTGAGGCAATCGGCCCTTAAATGATTGGAAGATCATGGTTTTGATGTGTGGGTGAATAGGTTTAAGGTTAGAGTGTTATGTTGTATTTGATATGTGTGATTGAGTTTGCAGGACTTGGAGAATCACACATGGTGGACATATCCGAGGGACGAGAGCCTAGGGAGGAGAGCTCCAAGGGCAAGCCGGGAAGTGGACTTCAAGGGCACACGTGAAGGATGACATGGAGGCAAGCCAAGAGAAGGCTTGCGTGCGCATCCGAGGGACGATACCCAGAGGAAGAGGACTTCAAGGGGCGAGCCAAGGGAGCAAACCTGAAGGCACACGCGAAGGAGAAGGTCCGAAGTGGCTGGAACTAAGCTGGGAGGCAGGGCAGTCGACTGGCCTGAAGGCAGTCGACTGCCAAAACCCATAGAAAGTTTGGGGCAGTCGACTGGTATACCCCGAAACTAGCCGTTGGCTAGCTGTTGGCCAGCAATTAATGTTGGGCCAGTCAACTGCCCTTGGGGCAGTCGACTGGTGCGGGGCTGGACAGACTGCGAGTCTGTCCTTTTCACCTATAAAAGGAGCACCTTTTTGCACGTGTACGGTACGGTTCCGTACAGTAACGAGGTGCTGCCCAACTGAAAAGTGTTCTTGCTTCCTCTCACTCAATTTACTTCATTCTGTAAAGAGGAAGATCGCCGTTGTAAAGGTTTCTCCACCTGAAGGAGATTTTCATAGTGAAAGTGGTGCTCACGGTGTGGATCCTTGGATTAGTCACCCATCTGGGTGGATACCAAGTAAAATACTTTTGTTAGCATTGTTTCATTTTCCTTTGTATATTATTTCCGTTGCGCTAATAATTCTGTAGAGATCGAAACGATCCGAAAAAGTGCATTCACCCCCCCCCCTCTGCACGCCTTAGACGATCCTTTACTAATGATTGTAGGAAGAAAACCGAAAAAAGTTATTCACCCCCCCCCCCTCTAGCTTGGGGTCACAATCTAACAAGTGGTATCAGAGCCTCACCTAGTAGTAGACCCAAGTCAAACAAACAAATGAAGGGACTCATGTGTATCAAATCAAATATGCTAGGGAAATCATAAAGAAATTTGGACTAGAAAATGCTAAGGTAGCATCTACCCCTATAGGAACAAATGTCAAAATGGATAGTGATCTTGAAGGGAAAGTAGTAGACTCAAAACAATATAGGAGCATGATTGGTAGCTTGTTATACCTAACCGCTAGTAGACCGGATATATTATTTGCGGTAGGTATGTGTGCAAGGAATCAATTATGTGCCAAAGAGTCTCACCTAGTGGTAGTAAAGAGGATCTTAAGGTATATTAAGAGTACTCTTAATGTCGGGCTTTGGTATCCTAGAACTCCAAACATTGAACTTTTTGGATACACCGACTCAGATTATGCAAGGTGCAAATTAGATAGGAAGAGTAATAGTGGAGGATGTCAATTTATTGGGTCATCTTTAGTTAGTTGGAGTAGTAGGAAGCAACCATGTATTGCCTTATCAACAACCGAGGCCGAATATGTAGCAATGGGTAGTTGTGTGTCTCAACTACTTTGGATCATGCATACCTTAGAGGATTATGAACTTCATTACTCCAAGGTTAGGGTTTTATGTGACAATATAAGTACTATTAATTTGACTAAAAATCTAGTACATGATTCTAGGACAAAACACATTGAAGTAAAGCATCACTTTATTAGGGATCATGTGGCAAGGGGTGACATAAAATTACATTATGTTGAATCAAAATCAAACCTTGCCGACATATTTACCAAGCCTTTTCCCAAAGCGGAATTCATATCCTTAAGAAGGGGACTTGGTATGTGTTTTGTAGAAGTCTAGGAGTGGCTTTGGAGTAATACAATAGGAAGGTGGTGCATGATTCATTAGGATAATACAAATGATTCATTTATGATTATGGCATATTGTTAGGTTATTAGATGTATCACATTATTAAAAATATACCAACTATGGGGAAAGAAAATATTTAATTAATGGACATTTTGCCCAAAGATCACAGTTGGACATTTTAAACATTTGAAAACATTTCTATATTTCATGTGTTATGCCATAAGTTTGGAAAATGTATGATTTCAAAACTAGGTTGGAACTTTAATACAAAGTTAGAGTTTTTCAAGAAATTTGAACTTTTGTCAAAAAGTCAAACATGTTTGGATTTTTCATGAAATTATATTTTTCTCTGTTAGAGTATATCATATGAAACATGTTTGCAAATTTTCACAATTTTTGGAATTTTCTGAAATTTTTGGGAAGTTTCTGAAATTCTGCCCAGAAAACTGAAATTGCAGACTAAAGAGTATCAGTCGACTGATACCTCTGATTTCAGAAAACTGGGAAGTTTTAGATATGAAACGTTCTCCCATTTGATGCCATTGGTTAATATTGCTTCAGGCAATCCTTTTGATGGTGTCAAAGGGGGAGAATTGGGAGGTTTTAGTTAGGTTTGTAACTTAACTTTTGGTTTAACTTTGGTTTATGGTGGAAATTGAAAATGGGAGAGGGCATAGGTTAAGGGGGAGGTTACCTCTTGGTTTTTACTATGTCTTGTATTTTCAATTGCTGTTGTTTTTCCCTAACTTAAACATATTGCCACACATCAAAAAGGGGGAGATTGTTGGGGTAATCAACCCAAGTATGATCAGGAAGATCATTGTTTTGATGTGTGTGTGTGTGTCAATATGTTAAGGTTAGGGTGTTATATTGTTTTTGATACGTGTGAATGAGTCTTGCAGGACTTGGTGAGTCACACATGGAGGGTCAAAGTCGAAGAGGGCTTGAAGACGACAGATCGAGGCTGCTGGAGCAAAGACGATGAGCCGAGGGACACGGACTTCGAGGCATGCGTGAAGGGTGGCATGAGGCAAGTCGAGGGCTTGCGTATACATCCGAGGGACGGGAGCCGAAGACGAAGAGGGCATGAAGGCAACAGAGCGAGACTGCTGATTGAAGAGTCAACCAGGTCGTGAGGGTCCGAGTGTGAGTGTTTGTACTCGGGAAATAAGCCGGGAGGGTTCGAGTGCGGAGAGAAATGTACTCAGGAAGGGTAACCCTAGGCTTAGGAAAGTACCAGTCGACTACCCCTGGGGCAGTCGACTGGTAATGGCTGGCGATTCAAACGTTGGGGTTGCAACGTTCGAATCTGAGTGGGACCAGTCGACTACCCCAAGGGCAGTTGACTGGTCACGGCCATTTCAGACTTGAGCTCTATTTATAGGAGCTTGTTTCAGGCCTTTCTTCTTTGATGAAACCTACTTGGATATAGCTGGTTAGTAGTCTTTTGTGCTCAGGTAATGTCCAAAAGTTGTGGTGAGGTTTCTCCACCTATAAGGAGCTACGAGATCTAGCCGGAGGTGTACCGGGGAGTCATCCGCCAAAGGATTAGGGATCGTCCACCTTACGGACTGCCGTGGAGAAGGAGCATCATCTCCAAACCACGTACATCAGTGTGTCATTTCTATTTGTTAGTTTTTGTTTTTATTTAGTAGTTTCCGCTTGCGGACTAACGATTGTAGGAAGAAAACCGAAAGAAGTTATTCACCCCCCCCCCCTCTAGCTTGGGGTCACGATCTAACAGTTTTATCTATTAATTTTATTATCTTGTCAACCTAACTTTTTGACAAATTAAATTAATAGTTGGTTCACTTCGACCCTACAAATAATAACAATGACTCCGTTGGGTAGAATACTATTATTTGCATCTAAGTGTTTACCATTACACGATACTAAGAAAATTACCTCGGATTATGTGTCTTCCGTTGGGAAAAATCACACGCTCCTAAATAATTTCCTATAATCATGTCTGATCCAGTGATCCGCAAAACAAGCTCATCCGTTGTGGAGGAAGGCACTCAGAGCCGACACACAGGCTGTCACTTGTCAAATTAGTAATGGAGGTCGTGGGACCCTTAGGGTCCCTTCCCACTTAATTATTTATAATGAGGAAATTTAATGCACACACACGACAAGCACATAACCAAAACACTAAACAAGAAAAATCCTAGATTTTTCCAACTATCATGACTTTGGTGTCCAATGCGCCTCCAGTCATATCGCCACCTCGTCCGCTCCTCCCTACACCATGCACAAGCCACCATTGAAGGGATCTCCGAGACGAGATGACTAGCTACTTATTTACATCCATCGATCTTATACTCCACAAAGGAGTGTACATAAAATTTAGATCGAAAGTAAATAAAAGCTCGGCTAAACATGTGCCGTATTTAATTACAAAAATTAAATACCTATCTAGCTTTGTCAACCCCGAGGATTCAAATAATTACAATAATGCACAATCCAATCATACACAAATTATTTAAGCCATAATAGTTGTAATCTAGTGCCTGCAACAAAGAGTTAGCCTACGCAAATCCACATATTATCCGGCAAAAATAAAATATATGATAATGTGAAAAAGTAATCGAATCCTAAACACACAAAACCGGAAACCTCAGCTCTGATACCATTTTGTTAGAGATATGGCTCGGCGGGTTTCCTAAGCGAATACCTAGTCGTTCATGAGAGACCTCTCCATGTCCACGGATTAAAAATTAATCCGAATGGAGACCTATCTCCCATACGACCGTCTCGTCATCGTATCAATCGATTCGAGTTACAATTTAGCCAAACTCAAAGTTCGAGCCTTGTAACTCGCCTAACCAATTGACCACGGAAAAGATGACGAGCGGATCACCGGTTTTTGTGTTTATTTTCGGAGTCCAATAATTAATTATCAACAATTAATTAAGCAAATAATTAAACATGATAATTAATTAAAACATCACATGAAATGATAGAATTGACAAAGGAGCCAAGAGAGAAATATACCTCTCTTTACCTTACGATCTTCTACCGTATGACCCTCCCCTCTTGGACGTCGTGTGGGAGACACTCTACCAAGAACCGGAATCACCAAGACCCTCCAATTAACTGCTTCTTACGCGCCAATCAAAACCCTAGAGATAGGGTTCACCGTCAGCCACTTCCTCCTCCCAACCTTGTGCCGCCGGCCTTCCAAGGCCACCCAAGCCCGCCGGCCACAAGGAAGCACCGGAGAGGAAGGAGAAGAAGAAGAAGAAGGAGAGAAGAGATCTCCTTCTCAACCTAAACCGGCCGAAACACCCTCCTCTCCCTTTGCTTGCAGCGCCGCCGACCACCAAGGGGATGCCTTCTTCTCCAACGCCGCCCGACCACCTTCCCTCCCTGTTCTTGCCAAGCCACAAAAGGAGGATCGAGCTCCTCCTTTCCTTGTGGTCGCTGAACACCAAAGGTGAAGAAGATGGGAGAAAATAAGGAGGAAAAGGAAGAACCCTTCCTCCTTGCCGTCGGTGCCCTAGGAGAGAGAAGGAGAGAGAGAGAGAGAAAAGCCAAGGGTGTGATGATCAATTGGATTAGCCTTGGTTTCATAATTCCATGGGGTATATATAGGGATACGTTAGGGACCATGAGGAGGAGTTGGGTCTTGGCCTGCTAATGGATCCAAACTCGATCCATTAATGAAGAACCATTCCACTAAAGGTTCTCCATTGAACTACCTCACCAACCCCCATATTTATATATGAGCTCCACCTATTATGAGTGCATCCATCACCCCGTGTTTAAGATATCGAATGCCCGTTGATTAATTTAAATTATTGATAATTTTAATTAATCAACCTCTAACTTCTTGACTAGTACCACTCATCCTTATCATCATGTTGGACCAAGTTCACCTGCAGGATTTAACATGATGAACCTTATGAGCTCATCAAGGGGGCATCATCATCCAGACTCACCAGGACACGGATTTCGTCTATAATCAATGGCACACCATGTAAATAATATTATTTCTCAACTTACCGGGTCTATCGATTTAGCAGAATAAATCTCGCCCATTGGTAAATCAAAGAAATAATTACTAAGTACATGTGTCCGTTATTATATCGGGATTCAAAGCATGTACTCCATAATAAATCAAGGTCTGATCTAATTATAAAGTCAGTATAAATTAGATCACCTCTATATTGGTCCAGCTCAGTGCACACAAAGTACACTAGTGTAATTCTATGGTCAAGATAAACCACACCTAATTATACTACAATCATCCTGATGGTTTGTCGAACTCTATCTCGGTTGTGAGCCTTTACTTATACTCTGCAAGGGACTGATAACATGATCTTCTGTGTGTCACCACACACCATGTTATCTACAATGCAAAGTATCATACAGTTATGCACATACTAATATAAATATGCAACAGTGTTGTTATGATTATCTTTCAAAATGTAGATGTTCATAGAAAAAGACAAGTCTTTTAATATACATCCTAACATATGCAATGCAAACAATGCATGATTCCTATCACAAAGCATCCTCCACATCTAAACTTCCCAATGAGTTAGGATTTTACCAAATGGGCTTTTTAAGAAACTCTCTAAGGCTCCTCCTACACTTGGACTTACCAATGGCTTTTTAAGAACCTATCATAAGGCTCCCCCTTTGCCAATACATGAGCAACAAAACCCCCCCTTTACTTAAGATCCCCCTTGAGCTAGGACTTCTTGCAAAGGTATGTTTGGTTTTCCATTTAAACATAATATTTTTCCTCCTTTACCATAAATAAAAAAGATCTCCAACAATATCTCAATCATTGGTTTCTTTAACCTCTAATGATCATAAACAATGTGTATTAACCCCCCATAAGATTATACACATATTTGAAATCATTAGGACACTTTTCGATTTTTGCTGAAAATTATTTCAGCATATATCAGTAGACTGTGATAAGTACCAGTCGACTGACCATTATTGAAAAATAACTCACAGAATTATCAGTCGACTGAATTCTGCACCAGTCGACTGATACCCTTATATTAGTACATTTCTACATTCTGAACCTAAATTCAAAAATGCACCAGAAATTTCATAAATCTTTAAAAATTTTCAAATTTTATGGAGAAGTTCGTGGTACCCATATCTACTTAGAAAAATTATATTTAAAAATGTATATATCTCGGATCTCTAGATTGACACAAAATCCAAAACTAGCTAAATGGTTCAATTGAATATTGACCTAAAGTCCTAGTTTTGGCTTCCTCTTAATGTATCTACCCATACCAACCCATAATGCACCCCTAGCATTGCTTTTATGGCATCTATACATCAAAAGCCAAATTATCATGCAATATGACCCCAATATCATATTTTCATGCATGAAACACAATTCCAATGTGCCAAAACCCAAGGATTGAGACTAAAATCCGTCTCCAAACCTTTGGCACATTCCACGGTCCATCTAAACCTCCAAGAGATATCCTCTAGAGATCCATTGATTAGGCGTCCCAATTTGGCTCTTAGAGCTCCCCCTTAAGCTCTTAGCCCTAGCAACCTCCTTAGGTGACTCATCTACAATCACTAGGCCACACCGGTATACCTCCAGTGACTCTTGGCCTACAAACCTAACTTTCTTAACCTTGAACACCTTGCCCTTAGTTAAATTCTTCTTTCCCTTAACCTTGGATACTTTGTCCTTGGTTAATATCTTTTTGCCCTTAAATGAAACTCCCTTGTCATTTTTAGACTTCCCCTTGCTATAGTCATATGACACTCTTACATATGACTTTTCCTTAGCATTGGATGACGTAGACCGATATCCCAAACCTGATCTATCATTGTTGGGGTTTTGGCTTCCCAACACCATACCTAACCTCTTTGATCCAATAGTGAATCTATCTAGGATTTTCTCTAATTTCTCAAGCTTTGTCCTCAAAGCTTGATTTTTCCTTTCTAGGTTCTTAAACCTAGAATTGACATATCCACCATGGACATTCCTAGACCTACCCATCTTTCTAGGCATGTGTCTCCCCTTCTTGGGATTAATACCTTGATCCTTAGGTCTAATGGTTCTAAATTTATCATGAAATAATTTTTTAGGATTTTGATATGCATTATTAACCCTATTTCTATTATGATATTTAAAATCATAATTATGTATGAGTAAATAATGACAATTATTTCTAGCATGCATGGAAAAATTAAAATTTGAATTACTCTTCAAATTAGCTATTATCTCCCTTACCCTTGAAGCTCCCCCTTGATGTGAGCTTTTCTTGTTCTTCTTCTCCCATTTCTTTAAGTGCTCTAATTTCTTGAGTTCTCCACTCCTTGGGCACTTGGTGTGATAGTGTCCCCACTCACCACATGTGGAATACCTAATGTGCTTCTTCCCCTTCTTTTTCCTACAACCCATATTAGAATTTAACAAAATTGAAATGGGTTTAGGGTTTACCTCCTTTTTATCCAATGGACACTTATGCTTGTAATGTCTCTTCTCATTGTATCTAAATCATATGATGTGGTCTTTTGATTTTACTTTGGTGGAGGTGGTTACTGTTGAACCGGGTTGGACCGACTAGAGGGGGCGAATAGACGGAAAAAAATTATGAAAGTGGAGGCACTCGTCTTAAAAAAACTTGGCCGCAACTGAGAATGTTGCTTCCAAGGCAATGGACGCTCAATAAAAAATCTCCTTGTGGCGGAGAAGCCTTACAAAAATAGCACGCTAGACTTTTAGAGATTTTACAAGAATGAATAAAAATGATATTAATCTAAAGCAAAACCTCTAAGTCTATTTATAGCCTAAGAGAATAAATCTGGATTGTTGATTGTTGATGACTTTTCTCTTGGCCGTTGATCCATGGATGTAATTTGGATGGTTGATCTTGGATGGGATTAAACTGCATCCATTGGATTTGATTAAAGGATAATGTAACATTATCCTTTAAAAAATAAAGTTTAATTAAAACTTTATCTTTCCTCGAGATGGCTCGAGATGGCTGTTGGAATCTCCATGTCGCTGTTGTAATCTCTAAGTAGTAATATCGGCAACATTTTGTTGTCATTACTTGCTATTCGAAGTGGTAAGCACCTCAATGTGTATCTTTGAGGTCGTGGGTTCTATTCTTCTTACCAACAAGTAAGTCCTTCATTTTTCGAGCAAATAAATCCTTTGTTTTTCGAGTGCCCAGTTTGACATGGTCAAACTAACCAGTCTTTTAGTTCTTCGTCTTCTGGGTGATTTCCGGCCAACCGAAGTTAGGCTCACCCGAACCCGACTCCAGCCTTTTGCCCCTCGAGCGTCCTTCCTCCCGACTTCTCGTCCCTCGGACACCGCGCACGTCCTTCTCGCTCCACCGGTGTACTCTTCCGCAGCTTCCGTGTCCCTCGGATTGTACCGAGCCCGTCGGCTCACTTCCCTGCACAATCATTCTCATCCGCTACGTCTTACGCTCGACTTCCTCCGTACCTAAGCTCCTGCACACTTAGCAGAGGGATTAAAACCAACAGGACCTAACCTAACTTGGTTGATCACATCAAAACCAACTGGGACATCAACAGTTACTGTTGGTGTAAGAAGCATCAGTGATGTCCTCCTTTAAGTGTTTCAATGTTTAACAATATGCTTAAGTTAGTGATACATTGAACAAGGAAGGGTTAGTCAAGAAAGGAGTAACAAAGTGAAGAAAAGTCCTAGTTAACCTAGGCACGAAGTCCTGGTTCAAAGAATTGGGCACTAAGTCCTGATCATGGATTGGGCACTAAGTCCTGGCTGAGGGCTGGGCACCTAAGACCTGACCGAAAGTTGGGCATGAAGTCCTGGTTCATGGAATTGGGCAATAAGTCCTGGCCGAGGGCTGGGCACCGAAGTCCTGGTTCGTGGAATTGGGCAATAAGTCCTGGCCGAGGGCTGGGCACCAAAGTCCTGGTTCGTGGAATTGAGCAATAAGTCATGGTCATGGACTGGGCACGAAGTCCTGGTCATGAGATTGGGCAAAAGTCCTGGTGAGTAAAGCTGGGCAAAAGTCCAACCAGATGGACCGATGGCAACCGTCTCTTGAGAGGAGTAGGTGAAAGGCGCGTTCCCTCGGGATGGGAACATAAGGCGTCGGTTCGACCTAGAGTTTCGTGGGAAATCCGAAGTCAAAACCAATTCGCTAAGGCTAAGATTGTACATGTGTTTGCCTTGTATTTATGTATCTTGTAGGTACCTAAAATTGAAGATAAAGCAGGCAAACAAACACACAACAGGGCTGGAAACCTGACTGCTAGGCGCCCCCATTAACCAGGGCGCCCTAATGAAATAGGTGCCTCAATGAAACAGGTGCCTAAATCATTCAGGTGCCTCCTTCAACACAGGCGCCCTGGATCAAAAGTTTATCTGCTGCTGTGAGTTTGGTGCAAAGATAAGCTTTGACCAAGCCTTGTGAGGCGCCTCCTTCATCACAGGCGCCCCAGACAAAACTATAAAAGGGGTTTCGACCCCTCAACTCAAAACAACAATTCAAATATCATTCTGAGCTTTCTGAGTGACGACAAAGCGCTAAAGACGAAGCTCTGCGACCAAGGAGGCTCCGGGAGGAAGTGCGCGACACTTCGGAGTTCCAGATCGGCCGAGTCTTCGACCTTTTATATTTTGGTTTGCTTTTACTTTTCTGCACTTAATTTCCATATATTTTTGGTTGTATAAACGTGCACTGTAAGACGGGTTTCTCTGCCTCCAGAAAGTCCGGAAAGGAGACCATTAGTGGACGGGCGTTTCCCATGCTTAGGCCTTGGATGTATTGACTCTGGGGGGTTGGGAACCAAGTAAAATCCATGTGCACTCTGAGTTATGTTTTTGTTCGTTCTTTCTATTTTCTGCTGCTACTAACTCTGTGACCAAAATGAACAATCGAAAGTTTATGAAGTTTCCGCGAAGTTTTTACGGTCGATATTCACCCCCCCTCTATCGACGTCACCGGTCCCCACAAGTGGTATTAGAGCCTGGTCGCTCTTCACCGGACTAACAACCGACGGAGCAAAGACGCTAGGAGTTGAGGGGGAGCCTAAGGGTGAATCAGGTACATTTCTTTTAAGAATGTCAATTTTAAAATTTCATATTACGTGTTTCAAGTGCAGAGAGAGAGGACACTATAAAAATCAGCGTCCTACTCGTAAGACTCGGTCTACACCACCGGCGACAAAGGAAGTACCAGCACCCGGAGTCCGGCGGGACAAAAGTTACATCAAATGTTTCAAATGCGAAAAGTACGGACACTATAAGAATCAGTGTCCGGCAAAGGTACGAAAAATTTACGTTCGAAAAGATTTTCAAATTCCTGCACTATCATATGTAGATAACATAGATAATTTTTCTGAAAAATTAAACTTTGTGAATAGTCAAATCAATCTTTTGCATGACCAATTACAAAATATAGATAATGTTAAAATATCATAAATTAACTTTTTAATCCTTAATGTCAATTCAATAATTTCTCAAATTAATTCTGATAATATTGAAGTCAATTATGATAATATTGAAGTCAATTTTGATAATATTGAAATTAATTCTGATAATATTGAAATTAACTCTGAAAATGATATTATAACTGATAATTCCCATAATGTTATTGATAATGATGAGATAGAAATTAATAATTCTTTAATGTCTAATATTTCAGATAATTTTGACAATATTCTTGAGAATAAGGATAATTTTCCTGAGGATAAGGATGAAATTAACTCTGATATTTCTGTGGATATTGGAGATGAAATATTTTTAGATAATAATTTAATTATTAATTTCTTGGATAATCTTGAAGAAAATTATAAAACATTAACTAGTAGCCCAGAAAACTACTCCACTTATTATGAAGATATAGAAGGATATGTTTTTGATGATGAGGATGAGGAGAAAATTGAATTTTCTAGAATCAAGGCTACAGTTAATAAAATTTACAAAAATTCAAACAAATCAGAATTGTTAGAAAAACTTGAAAAATTAAATAAAGAAGAAATAGTAAATAAATCAGACATTTTTGAAATAATGAAGATGATGAAACTAAACCCACAATTATTAATTAACTCAGAAATTTTGAAATCTAAATCTAATTAAATCTAAACAATTTTTACCTTAATTATTTCAACCTTAATTAAATCTTAACAATTTTTAACTTAATTATTTCAACATAATTTAATTCTTAATTAATTTAACTTTATTTAATCCTTAATTAATTTAACTTTAATTAATCCTTAATTAATTTAACTTTAATTAATCCTTAACTAATTTAACTTAATTTAATCCTAAATTAATTTAACTTTATTTAATCCTTAATTACTTTAACTTTAATTAACCCTTAATTAATTTAACTTTAATTAACCCTTAATTAATTTAACTTAATTTAATCCTTAATTAATTTAACTTTAATTAATCCTTAATTAATTTTAATTAATCCTTAATTAAATTAATTTTGATTAATCCTTAATTAATTCATTTTAAGTCCTTAATATAATTCTTAATTAATTTAACCTCAATTAATTTTCAATTAATTCAACTTCAATTAATTCTTAATTAATTTAACTTCAATTAACTTAAATCTAATTAATTCTTAAATAACTTAAACTCGAATTAAATAAAATCTTACTCAAACTGCAACAATCAATTTAATAAAATTAAATATGTCAAAGTGGGTTGGCATATTCACGGGTTCACACGACGTGTATCAAATCAGGAATTTGATACATTATTAGAAACTTAAGTAAAATGTTATGAATTGTTTGACACATACATTACTGTCATGTCATGCATCTGCTATTTTTTTAATATATGTCATGTCATTCATGTTTAATTTTATGCGTGATTTAGAACGGTTATAGGAAAAAGACTAGTTGAAACTTAAACAACATGGTATTAGGTGGATGTGAGATGATAGTACGTTAGGGAAGTCCTTCTAAATAAGGTCAAGTAAAGTAAGACGTACCCTACTTGGTCTATTTAGTCGGGTGGAACTATCCGAAGCTACTGATCCAAAACCTAAGCTAGTTAGACCAAAATTTTTCAAGAAGTAATTTGAAAATGAACTTTCGATAAAAGGCTTTGTCAAGGAAAGGGTTGTTGCTCCAATAAGGCTACGACCAAAGAAGGCCTCTGTGCCTCGCCAAGACCGGGAAGCCGATTATCGAAACTCAAATTCAATTTACTATTCGATAAATTTGAATCTAACACAAGTTTTAATTAAATCTTAGATTAAATTCAAAGAAAAATTACTCAAGCATCTCACAATACACCCATAAGGCTACCATGCTTGCTTGTACTGAGACATCTAGAATGGGTGAGATGTTAAGGACTAATAAATTGAAAAATCCTTTTCAAAAATTATTTTCCAAAATTCTTAGAATATTTTTTTAAAAAAATCTATTTTCAAAATAGTGTTTTAACATAACAATGTTTTTATGATGCTTGTCTGAGTGCTTATATATATTATACATTTTCAAAATTATACCTTTTTCAAAAATTTGTTTGACCTACACAATTAGACACAAGCCTTTAGGTCAACACTAAAGTTCCTTAAGGCACTTAGATAGAGTCAAACGGTGTCGGATACAGGGGAGTGTTTTTATTCTTTTAAAAGTTTTTCGAAAACTGTG
Organism: Boesenbergia rotunda; assembly: GCA_024364735.1. NCBI lineage: Eukaryota > Viridiplantae > Streptophyta > Magnoliopsida > Zingiberales > Zingiberaceae > Boesenbergia > Boesenbergia rotunda. The sequence goes on along the minus strand of JAGFNQ010003793.1, from coordinate 81,787 downwards.
CTTAAAAATCACTATAACTTCAAAAGATTTTCGAAAACTGTGCTTTAAAAATTACTATCACTTATGTTTTTCGAAAAGGCTTATTGTGTTTTCAAAAATTATCTCCTTGAAAATTACCATACTCAAAATGTCATTCAAAATTGTTCTTTTGATTTTAATAAATCCTAAAGACATAGAGGAAGTCTACTTCATAATCTATAAGGACTCCTAGGATGTGTCAAATTTAGGAGGAGTCTAAATCAAAAGAAATTATTTCTGACAATTAGTTTTTGAAATTATTAGATAATTCTTGTGGTCTGAACCAAGCCCTAAAGACTCAGAGGAATAGTACTTGTAGTCAACAAGCTTCTAAGGACTGCGTCAAGTTTAGGGGGAGGTCAAACTAAAAGAATTATTGAACATTTCAAAATAATATGTTTTCATGCACTATATTTTTAAATCCTTTTGAAAACATAAGGAATTTTTTTCAAAATACTGTCATCATTTATTTTATGAAAATATAATACTATCACTTTCAAAAACATATTTTTTTTATTATAGAATTCCTTTTGAAAATAATATTTACTTGAGTTTGGAAAATTTCCAGGACACTTAGGGAAATGTCCTTGTAGTTAACAAGGTTTCCTAGGATTGTGTCAAACTGGAAAAGAAACCAAGTCAAGTCAAATATTGTGTTTTCAAAAGTGCAAAATAATGTTTTCCAAAGTATTAATATTTTTTTCAAAGTACTTATATTTTTTCAAAAAGTTCATAATATTTTTCAATGTACTTATATTTTTTTTAATTCATAATATTTTTCAAAAGTACTAGTTTTTTTCAAAAATGCATATATTTCAAAAGTACTTATGCTACGTTTGGTAGGGGGTAATGTAATCGAGTATGTCATGTAATCAAGTTTGTAATGTAATGTAATATAATCTTGATTACATTATTATGTTTGGTAATAAGTTGTATGTAATCTTTGATAACCATTACAAGTTGAATTCATTTGTTTGGTGAGGGGTAATCCATCTTATAATGTAATCAAGATTGACGACCGCCGACCGCCGCCGGCCGGCCGGTGACCATCGACCGACCGACGACGGTCGCCGACCGGCCGACGACGGTCGCCGACCGGCCGCCGCCACCGCCTGGCGACCGACCGCCGCCGCCGGCCGACGACCGGCGACCGCCGGCGGCCGGTGGCCAGCGACCGGCGAACCGCCGGCGGCCGGTGGTCAGCGACCGGCGAACCGTCGGCGACCGACGATCGTCACCGCCCGGCCGACGACTTTACAAGCTGTAATGTAATCCAGATTACAGAGGTTTTGTTTTGTATCCAGATTACAAATCATCAACCTCTTTTGTAATCGAGATTACATTACATTACAATTTTAAAGTTATTCCAAACAAAGGAATCCAACTTGTAATGTAATCTCGATTACATTACAGGGTGGATTACACCCTACCAAACGCAACCTTATATTTTTCAAAAGTGCATATTATTTTTTCAAAAGTACTAACATTTTTCAAAAAGTGCATAATATTTTCGAAAGTACAAATTTTTTTTTGCAAAACATTTCTTTTCAAAATACAAACGCACTGTATTTCTCTAAGTGAAATTTTTATAAAGTGCATATTTCTTACATCTTTTATGAGTACAAGTTTTAAAAAAAATCCTTCCAATTGAAAATTCTTCTAAGGTAATATTTTTTCTAAGTGGAAAATTTTCTAAGTTCAAAACATTTTCTGAAAGTTCAAAATATTTTACTACAAATACAAAATATTTTTCCGAATTTCACAATACTCTTCAAAGTGTAATGTTTATTTTGGTGTAATTGAAGTACTTAGTGTTGTGTAAGTTTCAATCAGATCTAGTCCTTAACTAACCATTTTTAATCCTAAGCATGATAATTTATAGAAAATAAATGTTAGGACCAAAAGGAATTAAGATATCTCCACAATGGCATAATATTGTCCACTTTGGGTCTAAGCCCTCATGGTTTTGCTCTTGGGTTCTCCCAAAAGGCCTCATGCCAATGGAGATACCATATTACTTATAAGCCTATGGTCCAACCATGTGATTTCCAATGTGGGACTAAGTTTGCACCCTTGCAACTCCTAACAAACCCCCCCCTCTCAAACAAAGGACCACATGCCCCCACCACAAGCGGAAACCTTTTCCGTTTAGATGTCTGATCCACCAGGACTTTGCCCCTCAGTCCACCTGACCTACTAGGACTTCACCACCTAGCCGCAACTAGAACTGGTCCTCTTGATCAAGACATGGGAGCTCACATATCCTTTATTGAGGCTTAATACACATGGTTAGATTTGGCTCAAGAAGAGTAACCTGGCTCTGATACCATTTGTTAGGACCAAAAGGAATTAAGATATCTCCACAATGGCATGATATTGTCCACTTTGGGCCTAAGCCCTCATGGTTTTGCTCTTGGGCTCTCCCAAAAGGCCTCACGCCAATGGAGATACCATATTACTTATAAGCCTATGATCCAACCATGTGATTTCCAATGTGGGACTAAGTTTGCACCCTTGCAACTCCTAACAATAAATAAACAGACATTCAAACAATCAAAAAAGCATGCAAGATTTATCTAATAATAAAGATGGTCTTTCTATTGGCTCCCCCTGGATCAAAACCTCGATACAGTCTATCTAAGTAATGAATTTGATCCTTAGGGATCCAATAATGGTTTGGTCCCGTTTGATTTTTCAAGCTCAGTTTAGGGACTCATAATTAAACTTGGGTGCTATTACGGTTGACAATAGAAAAGGACAATCTATATTGTGAGTTGGTTTTGTATCCAAGTCTGGATCAATTAAGGACGACTTTTTGTTTTCCAAGAATCATATCAAGATTCCTAGAACCCAAGGTAAACTGTTCTAGGCTGACTCTGAGCTCTTTGACTTGAGTTTTCATAGAGGAATTCTCTTCCTCAAGTTTTTGGGCTTGAGTTAAGATTCTTTCCTGAACGGTCTCAGTCAGGGAACTCGAGTTAGCTTCCTCCTTAAGGGCTTTAACCTCCTTTTGGGGGGACTTAACCCGGATGTTGGACTTAACCAACTTGCGAGACAAATAAGAAATTAAGTCACATAAATCAGATTCAGAATAGTCACTTATAGTGAGTTTACCTTCTTCAGAGATGGATATCGATTCATTGCTTTGTTTCGGCTCTTCTTCAGATTCGGACTCAAACTCGGTCTCGATAAGGCGAACTTGAACTGGTAGTGCAAGGAGGCTCGGTTGAGTTTGTTTTTCTTAGTCCAATTCTTCCGATGATTCGGACAACACTCCTTCTAAGACCTCAATGTAAGAAGTTTCTTCGTGTAGGTCGTTTAACTTCTCCCAAATTTCTTTAGCACAATTGAAGGATCCGACCTGCATCAATTCTTCTTTGGTCAAGCCGCATTGTAGGATTACTGTTGCCTTGGCATCGATCTCAATCTTCCTCAGTGTTGGTTCATCCAATTTGTCTCAGGCGATTGATGTTCCATCTTCCATGGGGAATGTTAACCCGGTTTAGATTATCATCCACAAATCCAGATGGGCCTTTAGGTGAAACTCCATTAGATCCTTTCAAGATCTGAAATTCTCGCCGGAGAATAGAGGTGGACAAGCACTGTTCCATTCTTGATGGGCCATTTAGGATAAATCTCGCACACAAGAAAAATAACAAAGAATATACCAAGACTTGATCTTATATTAGTAGTGGGGGAAAAGAAAAAACATAGCTCAAAAGGTGTTGCACGAATTTTGAGGCAAAATAATAATAAAAAATTATGACAAATTTTTCAAAAATGATGGTTATAACGATTCAAGCTTATGGTGAAAAAATGAGAATTCAAAATTAAAAAAGGCATAAAAATATTTTAAAACCTCACACAAATATATATTTTATAATTAAAAGAAACGACAAAAAAAATCTGAAAAACAAAAGAAATTGCTCGAATGGTGGTTTCACCAATTCAGAGCGACCCCGCTTTGATACCAATTGTAGGATCAGTTAGAGCGATAGAAGGGGTGAATATCACTTAGAAAAACTTTCGGATTTAATTGAGTACGCAGCGGAAAATTGAACACAGCACGCTAACACAAGTTCTTTTTATATGCTTTGGAGTCTTGACCGGCTCCTACTACAAGGCCCATGATCCTTGATCGTTTGCGTTAGGCAATCACTAATCAACGAGAGAATATACATATTACAATATTAAAATGTGCAATTGAAATAATACAAATATACCGACTCCTTTGAAGAGTTGAAGACTTTCGCTCGAAGAATCAGACGGCGTTTGGCGTTTGGCGTTTGTCGAGGCTTTGGTTGCGCAACACATAGAAGAGTAGAGTGATCTCAGAGATAGAAGTAATGTTCTGGGGTGCTGCCTCCACCCCTTTATATAGTGAGCATTCATGCGCCTAAAAGGCCTTTTAGGCACCCTAGTCGCAGAGTCTCGGGTGACAACTCTATCCGCTGCGCAGTCAAACTCTATCCTGGCTCAGGCGCCCTAATCCCTTTCAGGCGTCTGAGCGCCGACGTGGCTCCTCCACTCCGCACTCACCACGCAAGCTTGACCATTGCGCCAGCTCAGCCACCCGCTGCTAGCTCCCAGGCACCTGAGTCCCTTTTAGGTGCCCTAGTCCAACTGGTATAACTTCTCAGCTGCAACAAGGGTTAGTTCATACAATAATATAAATAGAATTTAATGCAAGTATAGATTACAACCAGTGCTGTCTTGATCCTGACTTTTAGGTTTCACTTGAAACCCTAGGTCGGACTGACGTCTACTGTTCCCTCCCGGGAAGCGTGTCCTCACCTACTCCTCTCAGGAGAGTTTACCTTTTGCCAACCGGCTCCTTCGGTTGTACTTTTGCTCAGCCTCCGAGAACCCGAAACTCAACGACGCTCGATCTTGACCCATCTCGACTCCTATCCGTGATCCCCGCTCGGCAAAGTCTTCTGCTCGGTCCCCCAGACCAAGACTTTGTGCTCAGCTTCACTCACCAAGACTTCGTTGTCCGATCCCCGACTAGAACTTCTTGATCAACCCTACAGGTCAAGACTTCTTGCCTAGCTTACCTAGGACTTTTCTGCAAGCTTCACAAATTCATCAGTACATACAAACCAGCTTAACTTGAATCCTTTGTCACTTATCAAAATAAGGTTCAATCTGGTACTTCCGGCACCAACAAATTATACTAACTAAACAAAATCCCATGTCATATTAGAATTAACCCAACTATCCTAATTAGGTTAACTCCCACGAAGCTAAATCCAAACCTAATCCAAACATTATCCATTCACTCAAGGTTTCATATGACACAAGGTGTAGCAACATCAACAATTAAGAAATATGGATCAAATCTAATAACCAAGACATGCCCCACCCCACACATGGCTTTCGGCAAGAGCCTAAGCATGACACACACCATGGCTAAAGCCCAAAATCAAAGTATTGAACTCCAGCTCCTTTCTACCACTTAGCCAATCTCATAGGATCATTAGAGTTAATACTCAAATTAGAACCCACAAAACTATCACCCAATCAAGCTCACGGAAAAATCAAGACAACCACAATGTGCATAACATAACATCCCATACAAGATCAAAAACACAAAATCACAAATTTAATCCCTTAAATGAAACTAATCTAAAATAAAGTTACCATCAGCCACAATAATCCAAACTTACAATAAGACTACAACCCCACAGATCTAATTTCTTGACTTCTACAAATCATCCAACACCCAATTCCCATTCCAAACAGAAAACCACACAAACTCATAACCCACATTGCGATTCCAGAATAATAGAACTATAGTATCGAAGCTAAACATCTGAACAGCAATCCCTGGATTTAACTAGTGGCATCACAGTATAATCCAAGATCAAAACTAGAACTCGATTGTGATCTACAATCCAAAACTAACAGCCTTACCTGGTGAAACTTTGTAAAAACCACGCCTAGCTTTCACATATTTGCTTACCACCCTTAATTTCCTAGGGTTTTAAGCAATTATCCCTCTCTATGTTTGAGGTTAACCATTTAACCCCTCAAACTTCATCCATTAATCATGTAACCTTAATTTCGTCCTGAGAACAATTCTCCAAAATTTTTGTGTCAGTATTTTATTTACCGTATTTAACATTTTTGACATAAAGTTACCATGGTTTCCTATATAAGAAGTTGTATACTTTAGCATCGACAAACGTCACATATAACAATGATGATTATAAACTCATTCACTGGGTATACAATAAGTTATGCAAGGGGATGAGAGTGATGCAGATGAAATTTGTCCCTTCTATAAATGGAAGTGATATTTGTAGACCCCTTAATTAAGTAGGACTACTAAAATGTATGATCATACTCAAATAAGTCAGTATGAGATATTAAACTTATTTAGTTAAGTATATCTACTTAAAGATCAAGAACACATATTGATGAGATGATGATATAATCTGTCTCTTAAATCAATCTAAATATCATGGATGAAAGGATTAAGTTATACAATAAAATAGTCATAGACAGGTTTGATAGAATCTACGACATTCTCATTACTTGGTTAGCCATAATGCATTGTTAGATGTCACTCATCACTTGTATATTTAAAATGTGATTTAGAGTCGCTATCAATGATACAAGAACTTATTGAATCACAGACAAAGAGCACATTAATTTTGGAGTTTTATTTTAGTATGAATAAAATAAAGTGTCGACAATCGTGGGGTCGGCAAGAGGGGTGAATTGCCCCTACAAATAAAAATAATCTTTTATTTTCCTTAACAAAGACGGAAGTTAGTTTATAAGAAAAATAATAACATGAAAACGAAATAACCAAAAAGATATAGGCACAACAGAATTATTTGGTTGCAACCAGTGTGGTTGCCAATCCAAGACAATGAATAGCTCAATCTCCAAATGATTCCTTGTGGATGGAGAAGCCTCTTTACAGAGTTAGAACTCAGAGAACAAAGGAAAACAAGAATAGAATTCATGTATAATTCAAATGATCAAAGTAATTGAGCTTTGGGTCTATTTATAGCCCTAGTAAAGTTTATCCGGTTGCTGGCATGGCTCTACACAGGCGCCCGAGTACATAGGGGCGCCTGACATGTGGCTCCAGGGTTATCCTTGTCGCAATGGCTATGAACGGCTAGTTTTGGATGATGTTTGACTTCTCAGGCACCTTTGTTAATTGGGGTGCTTGAAAACATGGGTGCCCAAGTCAATGAGGGTGCCCCCATTCATGGGCGCCCGAATTGACTTTGGTTAGCACATTGCTGATCAGTCTTCCGGCGGGTCTTCTTAGGTGATCTCGGGTCTTCCAGAGTTGGTCTCACCCGAACCCTATCCGGCCTTCTCCTCGAGCATACTTCCTCTCGGCTTCTCGACCCTCGGACGTCGCACGCATCTTTCTCGCTCCACTGGCATACTCTTTGGCAGACCTCCACGTCTCTCGGATGCACTGAGCCCATCGGTTCCCTTCCCATGCCATCCTTCTCAATCATGCGTCTTCCGCCTGACTTCCTGCGCCCTAAGCTCTTACACACTTAACACAGAGATCAAACACAACATAACCTAACTTGACTCGGTTGACCACATTAAAACTCATATGGGATACTTACAATCTCTTCCTTTTTGATGTGCATCAACTCGAATTATGTTAGGGTTAAACAACATATGAAATGATAGAAATAAATATTTGACAGTGTAATTCAAAAATATTAGAAATTAAGCCTCCCCTTAACTTAATCATATTTTCTCCCCCTTTGATCATGCCAAAAAAAACATGTTAAGGGTAAAACAACATTAATAAGAAATGATTTAAACTAGATACATACAAAAATTTGACCAAGTTTGAAAAAAACTTAAAGTGGATTTTGATCAGAGACAAACATTAGTGATTTTTAAAAGCAAATATAATTTTTTAAACAAAATAAAAAAATCATAGAAAATTACTTAAACACTTAAAATTTTTGATAATATGTCACAGGTAATAGTTAGTCTTTTAAAAATCTAGTTTTTTAAAAATAGGTCAGAAATTATTTTTGAAAATTAAAAGTCTATTTCTAAAAAAAATATAAAAATTTTATTCTTAGACTAAAATTACTCAAATTTTATTTAAGTTAGAAATTTAGCAGGTTTGTAAATATTTTCCAAGTAAAATAAATTTTCTAACTTTAAGACAATAATTTTAAATACAGAGTTGATAATTTTTGAAAGAGATAATTTTAAATTGGATTTGAATTAAAATAAATTTGAAAATTTTTCAACGTTCAAAAGATAATTCATAGATCTTGAAAAATTAGATTTGACAAAATTAATTTTTTAAGTATTTTTAAAATTAAAAAAATAGCTTTGAATGAAAAATCATAACCAATCTATTTAACTGTTAAAAATTTAAAAAAAAATTATAGATAACTCATGATGAACCTATTATCAAAAAAATATAAAACTAAATTGTTTGCAATAATTAAATGTTCAACCAAAAATTTCAAGAAGATAGCAAATAAAGTATTAATTAATCAAAAATTAATAATTGGCAAACAAATGTTAAATGAAATTTAACAATTTATTACAAATTTTGGACCCAAAATAAATTCTTACCAAAGATTAATAAAAAATTTAGATGGAATATAATTTTAGGAATTCTTACAATTTGGCCCCTGTGATACCGTAAATACCAATTTAGTCCTCTAAAATATCTAACTTTTGAATTTTGAAAATATTTTGAACATGCATGGTTATTTTTCAATTTTTCTACTACCTTTAAGTTCTTATTTTCTCATTTCAGTTTATCATACATATCTTTTGGGCATGCAGATGCTAATTATTTTTTTTTTTCAAATCTATGTTTTTGAATTTTAATTTACAAAGTGATTTAGTCATTTTCTTAATACCGAAATAGAGTTGATCGGGTGGAAGTAAACATACCTCACTTACCAGGTCGTTTTCGAATTCGGAGGCTCCCCCTTCATCATAGCTCTCTTTTGATGTAGCTCCTCCTTCATCGATGCTTTCTTCTAGATAGGTGGCCATTAATACTAGTCTGGTGTGTTCCATGAGATCGACTCATTTGATGATGATTCATCTCTTGTGGCCTTCAGGTACTTATGTCTTGACTTGTTTACCTTTAGCCTTGGGTAGTTCTCCTTGATGTGCCCTTTTTCCTCTCAATTATAACAGTGGATCTTTCTTTGCTTTGGGGAACGTTTCTTACCCTGCACTTTATTAAACTTTTTAGATTTAAAATATTTAGACAGTTTCCTTACCATATACAATGTTTCTTCTTCATTAGCTGATGATTCCTCCTCATTCTAGATCTTCCTCGTGCTTAGGGCGATATTGTCCGTCTTATTCTTTCTTGTGCACCAAGATTCATGAAGTTCTAATGTCTAAAATAATTGTTCTAAGGTACGTACCTCAAGATCCTTAGAAATGTAGTATGCGTTTATTATTGAAGTCCAGCCCGAGGTTCTCGGAAATGCGTTTAAGGCATACCTTTGTGTGTCGCAACTCGTTACCATTTCTCCAAGGTTCTTAAGTCCCGTGATTAGCACTTCGATTTTGGCGTGTAGTAGGGCAACTAATTCTCCTTCCTCCATTCGGAGGTTGCTGAGTTAGTTGTGGAGCACCATCTCATTTTGCCAGCTTTGTTTCAGAAGTACTTTTGTGAAGCTTCAGGAACTTTTTCCAATGTTCCATTGCTGATTTGTAGGTTCCGATATGGTTGACTGCTTGCGCGTGTAAAACGGTTAGTAGATGAAACTCTGCTTTTCTGTTTACCATTAACTCCGCTTGCTCTTTTTTGTCCACAGGCTTTCATCTTTGTCTTTATCATCGACGTCTTTAAAACTTCAAAATTATTTTTCATGATTAGTAATAAATCAAAGATAGTTTTAAAAAATATCTGCATTCACTTTTTCCACATAGTGAACTCCCCCTCGAATTTTGGTGGGTGGATAACTGGTCCGACCATTTTATATGTGCTTCAGTTGGTGACTAGTCCTTCTGGAGCATTCTCACTATGATACCACTTGTCGGTAATTATGCAATTAGCAAGAGGAGGTAAATTGCCCCTGCAAATAAAAATAATCTTTTATTTTTCTTAACAAAGATGGAAGTTAGTTTTAAAAAGAAATAATAATATGAAAATGAAATAACCAAAAAGACAGAGGCAAATTACTTGGTTGCAACCAGGGTGGTTGTCAATCCAAAACATGAAATAGCTCAATCTCCAGATGATCTCCTTGTGGGCAGAGAAGCGTCTTTACAGAGTTAGAACTCAGAGAACAGAGGAAAACATGAATAGAATTCGTGTACAATTCGAATAATCAAAGTAATTGAGTTCTAGGGTCTATTTATAGCCCTAATGAAGATTATTCGGTTGTTGACGTGGCCTTACACGGGCGCCCGAGTGCATAGGGGCACCTAACACGTGGCTCCAGGGTTATCCTCGTCAAAACGATCATGAATGACTAGTTCTGGATGAAGTTTGACTTCTCGGGCGCCTGTGTTGATTGGGGCACCCAAGTCATTGAGGGCGCCCCAATTCACAGGTGCCCGAGTTGTCATGAGCATTCGAGTTGACTTTGGTCAACAGTTTGCTTACCAGTCTTTCGGTGGGTCTTCTTGGGTGATCTCGGACCTTCCAAAGTTGGGCTCACCCAAATCCTCCTCCGGCCTTCTCCTTGAGCATGTTTCCTCCTGGCTTCTCATCCCTCAGACGTTGCGTGCGTCCTTCTCGCTCCACCGGTGTACTCTTCCATAGACCTCCGCGTCCCTCGGATGCACCAAACCAATCGGCTCTCTTCCCATGCCATCCTTCTCAACCTCTACGTCATCCGCTCGACTTTCTGTACTCCTAAACTTTTACACACTTAGACACGGGGATCAAACACAATAAGACCTAATTTGATTCGGTTGACCACATCAAAACCCACCTGGGGTACTTACATAAAGTGGGCCTAAGTTTTACGTCTGAAATTTGTTTGGATTTTAAACTTGTTTGATTAATAGGTGGTTAATCTAATTGGATCTTATTAGATTACTGGGTTAATCTAATTGGATCTTAGTGTTGGATTAATGGTTAACCTTATATTCAATTGGGTTTGTTCAAACAATCTCAAACTAAATAAAGCTCTCAGGTTTTTATATCCACGTTTGTGTTTACATTTGTATTTTGGATATGCATGGAAAAAAATAAAAAAGAAATGTCTTCTTAGATGAGACTTGGAGTCTGAGTTTATTTTTTTGGAACACGATCTTATCTGTTAAGATCGTGCCAACTCTAAAAGTTAGGGTTGGGTCATAACTTTAAATAGTAGTTAATACTATGGCGTGGGTAACGTGATTCTCCAATTATGCTCGAGAGATGGACGACGACTATGCTCACGTGGATACCATAGAGGTGAGAACATATTGATCATGCTCAGATCAACTTCACTCTCCAATTTTGTAAAAAGGTTTTACACATCAAGAGGGAATTCTAAACCCTAAATTTTTTTTTAAAAAAAGATGATATAATATTTTTTAAAAATAAAATGTTCTTTTCAATAAGAAAATAAAAGACAAATTTTTATTTTTCTAAAGAGATTTTGATAACATATAAAACATATTGGGAAAAAGGTTTAAATTGATTTAGATGAAATATAAATAATTTTGATCAAGTGGGTAAAGAATATTTTGATATAATAGTGCTAAGGGTTTAGAATTTAAGGTTTAGATTTTAAAATTTATGATTTAATTATAATTATGCAGTAACTATTTAGTAGTTTCTATAACTTTTAAAGTAATTTTGATAAATTTAAATTGATTTGATGAATTTTATTTTTTTTAACAAGTTGATGAATTTTTTTATATAATAGTATTTAGATTTAAGATTTATAATTCAAAATTTTAAAGTTATAATTTAGGATTTCATTATAATTATGTAACACTTAGCAAAATAGTTTGTAAATTGTGCAGTATTTAGTGTTTTAAAGTGATATTTATCAATTTAAATTAATTTTGATGAATTTTAATTTTTTTAATAAGTGGGTAAAAAATATTTTGATATAATAATAATTTATACATAATGTTCCAGAAAGAAATCGACGCGGACGACGAGTCGCTAGAGCGCAACCCACAAGGACGATGATGGGGAGAAGAAGATCACGCCCTGCGAGATTAACACGAGCGTTAATGGGAACACCGATGATTTTTCGGCGAAGCCCACTCCGACACTCAAGACAGAATCTGAATCACTTGCAGGAGGACAACGAGGAAGAAGAATATTTGTGAGTTCAAAAAGCGCACCCCTTTGTTGAGGCAATCAGCTCAAGAATGATTGGGAAGATCATAGTTTTGATGTATGTGCCAATAAGTTTAAGGTTAGGGTGTTATGTTGTATTTGATATGTGTGATTGAGTTTGCAGGACTTGGAGAATCACACATGGAGAACATATCCGAGGGATGAGAGCTGAGGGAGGAGAGCTCCAAGGGCAAGCCGGGAAGTGGACTTCAAGGGCACACGTGACGGGTGGCATGGAGGCAAGCCAAGGAAAGGCTTGTGTGTGCATCCGAGGGACGATAGCCAGAGGAAGAAGACTTCAAGGGGCAAGCCAATGGAGAAGACCTGAAGGCACACGTGAAGGAGAAGGTTCAGAGTGGCTGTAACTGAGCTGAGAGGCAGGGCAGTCGACTGGCCAGAGGGCAGACGACTGGCCAGAGGGCAGTCGACTGCCAAAACTCACAGAAGGTTTTCAGCCTTCTACCAGTCGACTGGCCCAGAGGCAGTCGACTGGTGACCCCTCAAAAACTAGTCGTTGGCTAGCAATTAATGCTAGGCCAGTCGACTGCCCCAGGGGCAGTCGACTGGTGTGGGGCTGGACAGCCTACGAGGCTGACCTGTTCTCTTATAAATAGAGACTTTTTCACACGTGAATGGTACAGTTTCGTACTGTGACGAAGTGTTGTTCGTGCATAGAGTCTTCAGATCTTCCTCTCTCTCTAATCATTGCATTCTGTAAAGAGGAAGACAACACTTTTGTAAAGGTTTCTCCACCTGAAGAAGACTTTTCATAGTGGAGGTGGAGTACACGCGTGGATCCTTGGATTAGTCACCCGTTTGGGTGGATACCAAGTAAATTCCGGTGTTAGCATTGCTCTCTCTCTCGTTCTTTGCATATTATTATTTGTATTGCGCTAATTTCTGTGTAGAGAATTCAACGAAAAAGTGCTATTCACCCCCCCCCTCTAGTATCGCCTTCGATCTATCAATTGGTATCAGAGCCGGTTCATTTTGGAAGAACTCACCGTCGACCGGATTAAAGTTAAATGGTGTTTCAAGAGGGATACAGCACTGCACGACCACCCTTCTTCGATGGGAATGATTTCGCATACTGGAAAGGTAGAATACAGTACTATCTCATGAATGACATTGAAAACTGGATTAGTATTGTAGATGGATTCGATGCAGCCGTCAACAAAAGAGGAGAGTCAACACCAATGAGATCGTGGTCGAAGGATGTCATGAAGAGGGCGCAGTCAAATGCCAAGGCCACCACCACACTTCAGTGCAGGTTGTCAAAGGAGCAACTCAACAAGGTGGGACCATTCAGGAGCGCCAAAGAGTTGTGGGACAAACTGGTTGAACTGAATGAAGGGTCCAACAAGTCCAGAAGATCAAAGAAGGACTTGCTTGTTGCCCAACTCCAATCCCTGTCCATGAAGAGCAACAAAACTATCAGCCAGTTGCATGGAAGGGTGAAGGAGATCATCAACGAACTTTATGTGATTGGAGAGAAGATTGAAAATGGGGATCTCGTTAGGTACGTCCTACAGTCTTTCCCGATAACTACTTTGTGGGCATCTATGGTTGATGCCTACAAAGTATTAAGGGATTTGTCTATAGTTAAATTAGATGATTTGTTTTGTGAATTTAAACTACACGAGCAAGCTAATGTTTCGGCCAAAGAGAAAGGTATAGCTTTTATTGCAGAAAAGGAGAAGAAGAAGAGGAAGGAGAAGAAGAAGGTGGTCTACTCCTCCTCATCCGACTCAGAGGCGTTCAGTGCCTCTATGGATAGCTACCAAGAGGCTTTTATGGTAAGAAAAATGCGTAGGGATTTCAAAAGTTTTTCTAACAAGTCTTATGCTAGGAAAGGGTCCAAGAGCAAGGGTAAGGCAAAGGACATTATTTGCTACAACTGCCACCAAGAGGGACACATGAAGAACGAGTGCCCTCAACTAAAGAGAAGAGATGAAAAGAAGGAGGAGAAGAAGAAAGGTGACAAGAAGAGGTCGAAGGGAAAGGAGAAGGGTGCCACCAACCTCAAAGCGACCTGGGATGATCCATCATCCTCGAAGGAAGAAGAGGAGCAAGTGTCTCACTTTGCTCTCATGGCAGTGGACCACTCAGAGTCATCAGATGATGAAAGAAGCTCGAGCAGTGAAGATGAAAGCGCTTCATCATCATCATCTGAGTCAGAAGCATCGGTAAGTGAGGTATACAGCTTACCCTCCTCCACTTTAGTTAAAATTATTTCTAGCATCAACATGGATTTAGCTAAAGCTAGAAGTAAGATTAAGGACCTAAAAGATGAAATTGACATGCTTAGAGTAGAGTCTACAAAACTTAATGAAGACTTACATGCTTGTTCTCTTACATCACATGATTCATGTTTTGAAATTGAATAAGGAACTAAGGAAAAAGGTAGAGGACCTGACAAAGGCACTTAGGAAGTTTCAAGTGGGCTCTAGCAACTTAGATATGATAATTAATAGTCAAAGGGTCGTTTATAACAAGGCTGGATTAGGATATAGGTCAAAGACAAAGGAAGTGGCCTTTGTCTCACTCATGGGTAGGATTGGTGCATATAGGAGACAAGGGACTAAGGAAAACATCAAGAGGGCGTGGGTACCTAAGAAATTTTTAAATGATGCTTGTGGATCAAAAATCTGGGTACCAAAAGAGTATGTTTTCCATGTTGTTATAGGTGAAGGTGAACGAGGCCTCAACCATGTGGATAGTAGATAGTGGGTGCTCAAGACGTATGACCGGATATGTGAGCAAGTTCACTACTATTAGCTACCTAAGAGAAGGGACGGTCTCCTTTGGAAATAGTGGAAAACTGAAAATAATTGGTAGGGGCACCATTGAGGTATCTCCTACAATCTTCATCCATAAGGTACTTTTAATTAAAGACATGAAGTTTAATTTACTTAGTGTAAGTCAGTTATGTGATGCGGGCTATAGGGTTGAATTCCATGCTAGGAAGTGCCTAATAAAATAAAATGAATCCGATAATGTCATACTAGAAGGGTATAGAGAGGCTAACTTGTATTATCTTGATCTTGCTTATGCTATTAACAATTTGACTAAGTGTTTCATGTCTAAAGAAGAAGAAGGGTGGTTGTGACACCGGAGGCTTGGACATGTCAACATGAGAAGCATTGCAAGAGTGGCCAAGGAGAAGTTGGTGAAGGGGCTACCTATGATCAAGTATGAGAAGATCAAATTGTGTGATGCATGTCAAGAGGGTAAGCAATCAAAATCATCACACAAAGGTAAAATCCTAACCACTACTACTTTACCACTAGAGTTTTTACACATTAACTTGTTTGATTGCCATAGTACTCCCTCCCTAGTAGGGAGTAAATATTGTTTAGTTATTGTAGATGATTTTTCTATGTTTACATGGGTTTTCTTTATGAAACATAAGGATGATACATTAGAAATTTTTATAGGGTTCAGTAAAAGAGTAGAAAATGAAAAACACCTCAAAATTAACCGAATTAGGAGTGACCATGGTGGGGAGTTTCAAAATTCAAGTTTCTCACAATTTTATGTAGAAAATGGGTATAAGCATGAATTTTCATGCCCAAGGACTCCTCAACAAAATGAGATAATTGAGAGGAGAAACAGAACCCTACAAGAAGTTGCTAGGACTATGCTTAATGCATATTCCCTTCCTAGCTACTTTTGAGCCGAAGCGGTTAACACCGCTTGTTACATTCAAAATCGGGTTTTGGTACATAGGTTCCTAGGAAAAACACCCTTTGAGTTGTGGAATGGGAGAACTCCACAAGTTCACTACTTTAGGGTCTTTGGATGTAAGGTCTATATTCTAAATACCAAAGGTGACCTAAGAAAGTTTGAGTCAAAACCCGATGAAGGAATCCTAGTTGGTTATTCATCCACTAGTAGAGGTTATAGAGTTTACAACAAAAGGACAAAGATGATTGAGGAGTCCTCAAATGTTGACTTTGATGAATCAACAAATACCTACCCTAGAAAAGCCTCAATTGATAAGGATATGGAAATAGTCCAACCCCTTGCCCAAAGAATCCAAGACCTACATTTGGAGGGCAATGATCAAGGGGGAGTAAGAAGTACCCTAGAAGACGAGGAAGAAGTAGTCAATGAACCCACAACCTCTAGGCCCTTGAGACATCACCAAGATCACCCTATTAACCAAATAGTGGGTGATGTCACTCAAGGAGTAAGAACTAGGTCCTATTTTAGAGACATAACTAGTCAAATCACCTTAATCTCTCAATTAGAACCTAAGTCTATTGATGAAGCATTGGGAGATGTAGATTGGGTCCTAGCCATGCAAGAAGAGCTAAATCAATTTGAGAGAAGTGAGGTTTGGGATTTGGTTCCTAGACCCAATGATTGCACCATTGTAATCACAAGATGAGTCTTTAGGAACAAACTAGATGACCAAGGCAAAATCACTAGGAACAAGGCTAGATTGGTAGCTAGGGGGTTTAACCAAGTTGAGGGATTGGATTATGATGAGACTTATGCCTCCGTAGCTAGATTAGAATTCTACTAGCCTATGCCGCTCACATGGGTTTCACACTTCACCAAATGGATGTGAAGTCGGCATTCCTTAATGGGATCATTAAGGAAGAGGTCTATGTAGAACAACCCCCCCCCCGGGTTTGAGGACCCTAACTATCCAAGACACGTTTACAAATTGAGAAAAGTCTTATATGAATTGAAACAAGCTCCCCGGGCTTGGTATGAAAGGCTTTCTTCATTTCTAGCGTCTAAGGGGTTTAGGAGAGGAATAATTGACCCTACTTTGTTCATAAAATCTAAGGACAAAGACATATTTGTTGCCCAAGTATATGTAGACGATATCATTTTTGAGTCAACAAATAATGACTTCCTACAAGAATTCATCAAATGTATGGAAGATGAATTTGAGATGAGTCTTGTAGGAGAGCTAACTTTCTTTTTAGGACTTCAAGTTAAGCAAACTAATGAAGGAACACATGTTTTTCAAACTAAATATGCTAAAGGAATGCTAAAGAAATTTGACCTAGAAAATGCCAAGGTAGCATCTACACCCATAGGAACCAATGTGAAAATGGATAGTGATATTGAAGGAAAAATGGTAGACTCAAAGCAATATAGGAGCATGATTGGGAGTCCACTGTACCTAACCGCTAGTAGACCCGATATACTCTTTGCGGTAGGTATGTGTGCAAGGTACCAATCATGTGCCAAAGAGTCCCATTTGATTGTAGTCAAGAGGATCCTAAGGTATGTTAAATGTACCCTCAATGTCGGGCTTTGGTATCCTAGAACCCCTAATATTGATCTTATTGGATACACCGACTCGGACTATGCGGGATGCAAGCTAGATAGGAAGAGTACTAATGGAGGGTGTCAATTTCTTGGGTCTTCCTTGTTAGTGATATGAGAGAAGTGTCCTAAGGCAACCGCCTTATGATTGTAAACATTTATTTCAATAAATGATAATTCACTATTTGAGTATACATGTGTGTATTTGATTGGGATCTTAAACTCATCTACTGAATGTCCGCAATACAACTCACAGCATAAGAGAATTTGTGATGGGATCACAACTAGTGATTATCTCTAAATGTGCAAATGTGAAGTATTGAAAATATCCCTAGTCGATGAATTGATAAATACGGACACTATCAATTCTGTTGAGACTAGCATGGGTTATTCTCTAATCAGCTGATTCTCACTGGCTGGTGACATTGGGATGTCCGGAGATAAACATGGATGCTAGTTAAGAGAACTAGTTCATTGGAGTGACTAGCTGTAAGACTTCATATGATTATCTATAAAGATATGTCAATGAAGTTCTTACTGCGGCTTAAGTGCGATGTTCCTTTGACTTGCGGTGTTCAAGTCATCTTGGTCATGGAGACTTATACTTTAACATCTTAAGCAAGCATCTCCAAGGAGGTGTGGACCCAGGATGATTGGGTATAAGCCGAAGTGCCCGAAGATGTTTGAACAGCCCACAAAGGATTCACCACTCCTTGCGAGGAGATGTATACCCAGGCCTATCGTCGGATTGTTACTCAAAACCTCTGGCCAGAGTATATCATGTTTAGAGTGCGAGTCTCTAAAATACATGAGAGTAATTAAAAATCCAAAGGACGAGAAAGACATTACTTGGGCTAGGTGTGACGTAGTCAGCCTAGTGGGGACTGACACAAATAGACCGTGTCCTGAACCAAGTGGGTATAAGATGGTGAAGGGAATGGGGCACGATTCATTAGAGCTGCTGAAGGGTTTCGGAATTCTTTCTAAGGTCAACCGTTGATCTTTCGATTAATTGGGGGTCATGATGTACTACTAGGTGCCACTCATGATCGTTTTATAATTTGTTGATTATAGACGGCCAACATAAATCGAAAGCCTATTTAGTCACACGCACTACGAGTAATCCGAGAGATTTAAAACGAGTTGAAAATTAGATTTTTCGATCAAGAGAAATAAGTCGAATCTGAATTTATCAGAGGCGCGATGGAAGCTAAAAATGGCTAAGTCTTTTGAAAGCTTATTGGGCGAATTAAATGAGTTTAATTCGCGATCGGTTCGGCTTGGTTTGGCCGGCCAAAGAGGGTGTCAAACCCCTTGGGTTGGTCGGCCACAAGAAAGGGAAGAAACCAATTTAATTGGTTTAATTAATAAAATAAATCTAGTGCGATTTGTTTTATAAATTATGGATAAATAAATTTGTGTAAAGAAATTTATATAAATAAATTTATAGAAATTTATTCTTTTTATGGAAATTAAAATGATCCATGGAATGGTTTATTTTAATTTTATAAAATCAATTATGAATTGATTTTTCCATAATAAGAAAGTTTATAAATTTCTTATAAAATTTATTCCATAATAAAAGGAGATATTAATTAGTTTTATTATAAAGTTAGTTATAATAAAACTTGGTTTAAATGGAATAATTCATAAGAGAATTTATAGGATAAATTTCTTATGATAACTAATTCCGTTAATTCCGTTAAGAGGAGATTTGGCAAGGGAGAGATTACTATATAAAGGAACCAAGGCTAGGCTTAAGTTCCTTGATCAATAGAGCTATCAAGAGATAATTCTCTCCCTCTCTCTCTTATTCTCTCTTCTTCTTCCCTTAGGGCCGGCACCCTCCTTAAGGATTAGGGCCGGCTCCCCTTGTCCAAACTAGGGCCGGCGCACCCTCACCCCTCCAAGTTGGTTGCCGTGAGCTATCAAGAAGAAGGAGAAGCCAACCAAGTAGAAGAAAAAGCGGATCACAACTCCTCTCTTCCCGGAATTTTGATTCTGTTACTTTGGTGGTTAGTTTCCTATCTTTTCTCTTGATCTTATAGTTGTGCCTTTAGAGAATCTAGTAGTTCTCATCGGCACAAAACTCGTGACTTTGCGAAGTCATCCCGAAGAGAACTCGGCGTGGACGCGAATAGAGGCGAAGCTTCCAAGGGACGCTACGGTTGGATCTCGTCCCTTACTTCGAGTTACGCGAGGTACTTGGTAAATTAGTTTACTTTTCTGCAAAGTTTTAATTTATGATCATGTCAACACACCATAAGGTTGCATGCTAGATACGTGGTTAAAATAATTTAGGAAATTATTTTATGCTAATTCTTCCGCTGCACGTAAAAATTTAAAATTTTACGAACCCGTATCCTTGTCAACATGCACCCGGTCCCAACATTCCTTAGTTAGTTGGAGTAGTAGGAAACATCCATGCGTTGCCACATAGTAGGAAACAACCATGATCCAAAGTAGTTGGGAAACACACCCACCCATTGCCACATACTTTGGATCATGCACACCTTAGAAGATTATGAGTTACATTATTCCAAGGTCAAAGTCTTGTGTGATAATGTAAGTACAATCAATTTGATCAA
The DNA here is from genome assembly GCA_024364735.1 of Boesenbergia rotunda. Taxonomy (NCBI): domain Eukaryota; kingdom Viridiplantae; phylum Streptophyta; class Magnoliopsida; order Zingiberales; family Zingiberaceae; genus Boesenbergia; species Boesenbergia rotunda. The sequence continues at coordinate 61,618 of JAGFNQ010003793.1, read as the reverse complement.
AAATTTGGTTCACCACTCTAGAACAAAACACATTGAAGTGAAGCATCACTTCATTTGAGATCATGTGGCAAGGGGAGACATAGAATTACACTATGTTAAGTCCAAGTCAAACCTTGCCGACATTTTTACCGAGCCTCTTCCCGAATCGGAGTTTATATTTTTAAGAAGAGGCCTTGGAATGTGTTTTGTAGAAGTATAGGATGAACCTTGAGATAACAGATTTGGAATAGTGTGCTTGATCCATTAGGGTGATACAATTGGTTCACTTGTGCTTGTGGCATAGTGTTGAATCATAAAAGTATCAAAATATGAAAACTAGGTCAATCATGGGGAGAGCAAGTGTTTAATTAATGAACAATTTGCCCAAAGATTATGGTTGGACATTTTAAACCTTTGAAAACCATTTCATGTCTTATATGTTTTATCATGAGCTTAGAAGAAATTTGATTGCAAAACTAGGTTGAAATATTGATACTCTCTTAGTGGTTTTCAACATTTTTGAAGTTTGGTCAAAAGTCAAGCATTTTTGAAATTTTATATGGACTGATATTTTTTCTTGATAGAGTATATTATTTCAAACATGCTTGTAAATTTTTACGATTTTTGAAATTTTTTTGAATTTTCTGGACGTTTCTGAATTTCAGCTCAGAAGCTGAAAAATGGCACGCCTGATTTCAGCTTCTGTGATATTTTTCAGAAATCAAACTTTCTCTCATTTGATGCCATGGGTTATGGTTGCATGAGGCAATTATTTTGATGATGTCAAAGGGGGAGAATGGATGGTTTAAGTTGGAATCTTGACTTAAAATGGGTTGGTTAAATTAGTTGTTTAACTTAAATCTTGGATGATTAAAAATGGGGAAGACATGGATTAAGGGGGAGGTTACCTCTTAGATTTTGATATGTCTTACATTTTAAATTAATGTTGATTATTGTTAAGTTAGGTTGGAAACTTAACTTGGATTATGATTAGAATTGAAAAAGGTAAAAGACGTGGGTTAAGGGGGAGGTTACCTCTTAGGTTTGATATGTCTTATGTTTTTCAATTGCTATTGCCATTTATTGTTACTGTTGACTGGTATTTTATCCCTAAACTTAAACACATTGCCACGCATCAAAAAGGAGAGATTGTTGAGGCAATCGACCCAAGAATGATCGGGAAGATCATAGTTTTGATGTGTGTACCAATAAGTTTAAGGTTAGGGTGTTGTGTTGTATTTGATATGTGTGATTGAGTTTGCGAGAATTGGAGAATCACACGTGAAGAACATATCCGAGGGACGAGAGCCGAGGGAAGAGAGCTCCAAGGGCAAGCTGGGAAGTGGACTTCAAGGGCACACGTGAAGGGTGGCATGGAGGCAAGCCAAGGAAAGGCTTGTGTGCGCATCCGAAGGACGATAGCTAGAGGAAGAAGACTTCAAGGGGCAAGTCAAGGGAGCAGACCTGAAGGCACACATGAAGGAGAAGGTTCGGAATGGCTATAACTGAGCTGCGAGGCAGGGCAGTCGACTGGCCAGAGGGCAGTCGACTGCCAAAACTCACAGAAGGTTTTCAGCCTTCTACCAGTCGACTGGCCCAGAGGCAGTCAGCTGGTGACCCCCCCCCCCCAAAAAAACTAGCTGTTGGCTAGCTGTTGGCAAGCCGTTGGCTAGCAATTAATGTTAGGTCAGTCGACTGCCCCAGGGGCAGTCGACTGGTGTGGGGCTGAACAGCCTGCGAGGCTGACCTGTTCTCTTATAAAAAGAGGACTTTTCGCACGTGAACGATACAGTTTCGTACTGTAACGAAGTGTTGTTCATGCATAGAGTCTTCAGATCTTCCTCTCTCTCTAATCATTACATTCTGTAAAGAGGAAGACAATACCTTTGTAAAGGTTTCTCCACCTGAAGGAAACTTTTCATAGTGGAGGTGGAGTACGCGCGTGGATCCTTGGATTAGTCACCCGTTTGGGTGGATACCAAGTAAATTTCGGTGTTAGCATTGCTCTCTGTCTCGTTCTTTGCATATTATTGTTTGTATTGCGCTAACTTCTGTGTAGAGAATTCAACAAAAAAGTGTTATTCACCCCCCTCTAGCATCTCCTTCGATCTATCACCCTTTACCCTCGTGTCGAAGCACTTTATATACCTGAGGACTTGGTCACACGTGTCTCCACGTTCCGTAATCATCGGTTACATGATAACGTTTAGGTAACGGGCGCCGCAGCGATTATTAAGGCCTTAATTGTCACGTGTAGTGGGCAATAATTATCTGACGACTTTCTTGATCTGGCAAGAGGAACGGTTACTTGAAGTCGGGGTATCTGGAGTAATGACCTTTGGGCTCCGCTCTTCCAAGTTGGTCCTAGGGTGTCCCCTCCCGGGATGGCCTTAGGAGTCTGTCCTCCCAAGGTGGTATCGGGATCCTAAGGCACGGCCTAGCCTCGGGCACCCATCCTCCCGGGGTAGTCTCGGGAGCTTAATGCCCGGCCTGACCTTTGACGCTCGTCCTCCTGAGGTGGTCTCGAGAGCCGATGGCTCAGCCTGACCTCGGACGTTTGTCATCCCGAGGTGGTATCGGGGACACGACCCCAGCTTTTATGTTCAGTGGACCCTGACACATAGCTTCCCTATGCCACGTGTCAACCCTGGGATGCTCAATCCCATCACAAGTCCCTCCCTTCAAGTCTAATTGAAGGAGGTGTGGCTGACTGATTAGACTAATGGTGTAGCGAAGGGAAGCTGCGCATCTGTGGGTCCATATATCCATTACCTCCCTATTGCAGGCTCGTCGAGTCCGAGGAATCGAAACATTCATCTTAGGGCCCGAGGCAGTCTTTTGAGTTAACCAAAAAGTCCCTACGAGTTTCGAGGTGGGGTCATGATAGTTGTCCATCCATCATTAAAAATGCATGGGGTCTCTTAATGGTGACAAAACAAGTCCGCGAATGCAGCTTTGCCATGCGTCCAAGTATTTCCTTCGTAATCTCCTGCTGACGCACGCCGTAGGGCCTTACCAAGCGACGACCTTAAAGAGAGGCGGGACCTCGAGATGGGTGGTCATCACCATCCACATGCCGCCGCCCCATTGTCCGTACGAGGGCGGCTTCTTCCCTATAAAAACGAGGCGGCGAAGAGGTTCGTCTGCTTTCTTGCATCGTCGATTAGCAGAGTTTGTGCCCTCCATTCCCGTTCGCCAGGACTCTACCTTGTTAAGACTTCTTCCTCACTCGTAAGTTCTCCTCTTCCCCCATCTTCTTCTCGTTAGCTCCATAAAAGGCATGGGCAAGGAAGGGCAGAAGGACCAAAGTAGGAAGGAGAAACCAAAGAAGGAGGAGGCTTACCAACCGGAGTGGTACGAAGCCACCTCCTCTAGAGTTAAGCTAGAGAACCTCCAAGCTGCCCGTAAAGCGTACGACATTTTGGAGGAACTGTAGGTGGAAGTTCCTGGGGTAGACCAATCTTCTGTACAACCTCCCCTTCGGTTTTTACCTTCTTCCTAGGGCAGGTAGAATTAGGGCTTCGCTTTTCCCTACCACCTTTTTTCATGAGCATTGTCTCATATTTCAACATCCCTCTTCATCAGATGATTCCCAATGCCTTTGCCCAGATGAGCGGGGCTTTCATCTTTTCAAACTTTTCAACATTCCCTTGACCCCCCGCTTTTCCATTTCTTTTTCCTCCTAACCCAAGCGTCCAAGGGAGCTTTTAATTTCACAGATCGCCCCAGCTATAGGTTCATAGGGAGTCTTCCTCCCTCCCATTAGGGGTGGAAGGAACATTTTTTCTTTATTCAACTACCCCAACGCCCCTTCAACACCCCTTCAATCCCATTCGCTAGTGGGAGAGTCTACCAGCCGTCCCGGAGCTAGGCGACTTCCAGTAGGATTCGGGCTACCAGCGGGCTAGGAGCATCCTGTCCGGAATAGAGTTTAGCGGTCCCAGCCTGGGCGAGGAGTGGGAGGCCAAGTTGGCCGAAGACCTCCGCCAGTTGCAGGGCAACTTGGAGCAAGCCCAGTTGCAACTTCGAGAGGGTGTGGAGCAGCTCCGAGAGACAAAGGTGGTTCGAGACCAGCACTCTTCCGAGGCCACTAAGCTGAGGATGAGCCGGGATGCAGCTATAGAAGAACTTCAAAAATACAAAGTTGATGAAGAGCCCTGACGGGCAAAGTTAGAAGCAACATTCAAAGTTAAATTCCTCCAGTCGGATGAATTTCGCGACCTCCTAGCAAGCCAAGTGCTGAAACGTCTGAAGCAGGGCTTCAACGGAGCAGTCCAGCAGATCCAACAAGTGGGAGTGTTGAAGATGGATGCTGACCTCAGTTTCCTCAATGTTAGTCAGGCCTGGGATAAGTTGCCCCCTAAAGAGAAGGAGTTGTAGATGTATTTTTATTTTTGTGTACTCTAAATGTACTCTTCCATTTTGAATGAGACACTCTTGCCCCATTGTTCTTTGTCACCTAACTATGCCTTTTATCCGAGTATCTATACACATGTATCCTGCTTTGTTTTCTCTTATTCAGCTGTGCTTTGTGAAATAAATTCTGAATTGAATGAAGCCTATCTGTCTCCCGTGCTTTCTTCCTTTTGTATCTTGAGCTTGCTCCGTGTTATCCTGGGTGGCTTTTGTCCAGCTCCATGTAGCCTCTACCAAACAGTCCTTAAGGGCAAGGGATGAGCGGCAGCCACACTAGGAGATGGAGTCTAGCTCTCCATATCAGTAAGACTTAGAAGGAGCCCCAACCGAGAAGAATGAACTGTAGCTGACATTTTTCTATCCTTCTTTTTGTACTTTGGCTTTTGCTTCTTTGTTTCTTTGTACTCTGGCTTTCATTTATCATTATCGTCACACTGCCGGTTTGCTGTGTACTCTCCTTGGCCACCTCACGACAGGCCTACCATCAAGGGAGAGATGAGGCACTCGTATGTGGCTAAGGGCCTGTGTGAGCAATGAAAGGACTCAGCCTGCTCAATAAATTAGCCAGGTTAATTTGTTTCTGGCATTGGTGGACATTCGTTAATGTATTGCTTAAGCTAAGTATCACTTGGTCGGGTACTCTCAACGCAACGACCAGGGCTACTGACCGGGCATCCGCAGCACTACAGCCAAACCTACTCACCTCGGGCATCTGTAGCACAACGAGGTAGTAGGGTTTTTTCAGCTCATGGTAGGGCATCCACAGCACCACGGCCAGGCCTACTCACCTCGGGCATCCGCATCACCACGAGGTAGTAGGGTTTGTTCAGCTATTGGCCTGGCATCCGCAACACCACGAGGTAGTAGGGTTTTTTCAGCTCCTGGTTGGGCATCCGCAGTACCACGAGTCAGACCTACTCACCTCGGGCATTCGCAGCACCTCGAGATAGTAGGGTTTTTTTAGCTCCTGATCGGGCATCTGTAGTACCACGAGGTAGTAGGGTTATTTTAGCTCCTGACCGGGAATCTGCAGCACCATGAGTCAGGCCTACTCACCTCGGGCATCCGCAACACCATGAGGTAGTAAGATTTTTTCAGCTCCTAGCCGGGCATCCGCAGCACCACGGTCAGGCTTACTCACCTCGGGCATCCGCAACACCATGAGGTAGTAAGATTTTTTCAGCTCCTAGCCGGGCATCCGCAGCACCACGGTCAGGCCTACTCACCTCGGGCATCCGTAACACCACGAGGTAGTAGGGTTTTTCAAGCTCCTGATCGGGCATCCGCAGCACCACGAGGTAGTAGGGTTTTTAGGCAATTGCATTGGCTCTTTATGGTTAGACATCTTGTTTATTTCATGATTGACACTGCAAGGCAGCAAAAATACATAAACAAGTACATATTGTATCTCACAAATCTCACCGAATATGATATGGTTGGAGGTATTTGGCATGCCTCGACCTCTCAAGCTTCTTGCTCTTGTCGTCTTGTAGATAGTAGCTAACTCTGGCGACCTTTATGACGACTATGTAAGGTCTGCTCTACTGCGGCTCTAGTTTTTCGGGCTCGCCTACCGGCTTGATTTTTTTTCAGACCTTCTCCCCAACTTGAAAAGCCTGGACAATTACTCAGCGATTGTATGCTTGTTGCATACGCTGTCTATATTCCACTAACCGAGTAGCTGGTTTGTCTCGCATATCTAACACAAGGTCTAGGTCAATCAGTCGTTCTTAATCATTCTCCTCCTTGTTATAGTGCTACCACCAGGTTGACTCCTCGCCGACTTCCACCGGAATCACTGCCTTCGCTCCATATATGATCTGAAAGGGACTCTGACCTGTTCCTTCTCTTGGAGTGGTGCGGTAGGACCATAGAATGTTGGGGAGCTCAACGACCCAGCTACCTCCGACGTGGTCCAGCTTTATCTTGAGCCCATTGATGATCTCCCGGTTGACAACCTCTGCTTGGCCATTGCCCTGGAGGTATGCGACTGACGTGAAGGCTTGGCGAATACCCAGTCTTTCACACCATTCTTTGAGTTTATGCCCTCGAAACTGTCTACCATTATCCGACACCAATTTATGAGGGATGTCATACCTACAGACGATGTCCCTCCACAGGATCTTCATCATTGCAGCCTCCATGATGTGTGTGAGAGGCTCAACTTTCACTCATTTGAAAAAATAGCCCACCAGAACCAACAAGAACTTCTTCTGTTGGGGCCCGGTTGGAAAGGGTCCCACAATGTCCATTCCCCATTGATCAAATGGGCAAGAGACTATGAAGACTCGAAGCAACTCAGTCGGGCGGTGAGTGATATGTTGATGCCTTTGACAGACCTCACATCCAGCGATGAACATAAGGGCATCTGCTTGCAACGTTGGCCAAAAGTATCCTGCCAGGATGATCTTCTTTGCCAGGGATCTTCCCCTAATATGACTCCCGCAAATGCCTTCGTAGACTTCTCACATGATGTAGTCGGCTTCCTCTGGTTTGATATGTTGGATCTTGGATCGCTAGAGAGGGGGGGTGAATGTAGTCAGACACCAAAATTTAGCGCTTATCGAATTTCTACACTTAGATGTTTAGTAGCACAGCGGAAGCAATAGAAACAGAGTATGCAGTAAATTAAACCATAAGTTAAGCACAAGCACAAGAACGCTAACAAGAGGGTTTACAAGGTTCGGGGATAACTTGCCCCTACTCCTTGGCGTGCCCTTAAGGTGGGGGATCCCTTGATCGTCGGCAGATCAAGCCCCGGTGAACACCGGATAATAAGCAACCTCCATCTCGGTGGAGTAACTTCTCCACAGCGTTTCAACAAAGATAGAGTTTAAGCACAATGAAACACAAGAAAGATCTTACAGAGCACTTAGGACAGTAAGAACTCAGACAAACTTCTCCCGAGCTCCACTCAACGCAGATCTCACGCAAGAATCCCCTTCTTCGTGTCTTCTCGTTGATGGACTCGCTAAGCTTTCTGACTCTTCTTCCCAATGCTCAAGTAACAGTTGGTTGCTTCAAAGATCACAGTTGCTTGCTCAAGAGATGATGGAAGTAATCGCACAAGCACAAGAATGCAGTAAGACCAAGTTGCAGTAAGCTCTAGCAAGAAGTCCTTTTCTTCCACTTCTCCGCTACGCAGCCTAAGTCATCCACTAGCGCCAGGTCACCACCTCACTGCAACCTCCAGCTGCTCACCTGCCAACGCCAGCTACCACTGAGCTCTCCCTGGACACTCTGAGCTTCCCTCAGCCATGCTCCAGTCACCAGCTCCAGCCGTTGCAACCTAAGATGGCAAATGGACAAACCTACTCCAAGGAAAGGCCTCCATTGACTCTCCTTAAGTGTTTGAATTCATCCCTGTCACCTGCAGCTTAATCAGACCATTAGCATAGCATATCACACAGAGAATCATGCATCAGAGATTAATAGCAGGGAAATCAGATGTGTTCAGACGTGTTCAGATCGTCTGACAGTGCATTTTGAATTAAAGTGATCGGTCACCAGACCGATCAGGCTCCAGCCTGATCGGTCCCCGGTGAGAAACATGGGATCGCAAGCTCGTATGATCGGTCACCAAATCGGTCACCAACCCGATCTAAAAATCAGCTTGCCATAATCCTGCCTAAAATACACTGGCTGATCAGTCGCCAGACCGATCAGGCTGATCCCAGACCGATCAGGCTCCAGCCTGATCGGTCAGGGTGAGAAACCTCGCGACAATTGATCATTCAGCTTGATCGGTCACGGTTTCTCCCTGATCGGTCACCAGACCGTTCAGAAGCTGATCAGCGGGGAAACTCAACTCACTGTGTGCTGCCTGATCGGTCACCAGACCGATCAGGAGCCAAGCAGTGAGGAAACTGCCTGCTCCCTGATCGGTCACCAGACCGATCAGGAGCCGGGCAGTAGGTTCCCAGGCTCACTGAGTGCTCCCTGATCGGTCACCAAACCGATCAGTCATAGCTGGATCGGTCACCAAACCGATCCACGAAGGAGCACCGTGCCAACTTCTCTGATCGATCACCAGACCGATCCAGGCAAGGTCAAATCTCCTCTAAGTCATGAGAACAAGCCTCCGACCCATCTCTGACTCGTACCATGCCCAGCTTCACTCACTGGGACTTCAACCTAGCCCTCCAAGCTAGGACCTGGCTTCACTCACCAGGGTTTCAGTCACCCGGCTTCACTCACCGGGACCTGGCTTCACTCACCAGGGTTTCAGTCACCCGGCTTCACTCACCGGGACCTGACTTCACTCACCGGAGTTTCAGTCACCCGGCTTCACTCACCGGGACCTGGTTTCAGTCACCCGGCTTCACTCACCAGGGTTTCAGTCACTCGGCTTCAATCACCGGACCTGGCTTCACTCACCAGGGTTTCAGTCACCCGACTTCACTCACCGGGACCCGGCTTCACTCACCGGGATTTCATCCAACCTAGCCCTCCAGACTAGGACTTTTCACCTAACCCTCCAAGTTGGGACTTTTCACCTAACCCTCCAAGTTAGGACTTTTCACCTAGCCCTCCAAGCTAGGACTTTTCACCCAACCCTCCAAGTTAGGACTTTTCCACACCTAGCCGTCTAAGCTAGGATTTATCACACCTAACCCTCCAGGTTAGGATTTTCCACACCTAGCCCTCCAAGCTAGGATTTTTCCACACCTAACCCTCCAGGTTAGGACTTTCCAACACCTAACCCTCCAAGCTAGGATTTCATCCAATCTAGTCCCACTAGGTATGCCTATTCCACGACCAGGACTTAATCATAATCATAGTCAACCTAAACTAAAATCGGTGTCAACACCAAAACAACAATCAGGGTCAGACTGCATCAACAATCTCCCCCTTTTTGTTGTTTGACAACCCGATTTTAAGTTTAGGGATTTGAAACCAATATTCTCAAATTCCAGAATCATAGGGGAATCAGGATCCTCCCCCTACAACATTATCATCCCAAACTTAACCAACCACACTCTCCCCCTTTGTCGAACATCGAAAAGGGTCTAGAGGGGCTGTTAAGTCTAAACATACTCCCCCTCAACCTTAGGGGTATCCCAAAACAACAAAGGTATGATTTATTTTGAAAGCATATGAAAACATATGATAATGATAAGGCATGACAAAACAATCATATGATCATATGAAGTCATAAGCATAGCAATGCATATTAAGGCATACATGATAATAACAATAAAATAGCATCATACAAGGAAGGTCACGGCAGAATTATAGGGTCACGCCACAAGACAGAAAATACATTATGATTAGCCCAAATACATAACTGATGAAGTAATCTGTAAGATAAAACGAAGCAAAAACTTACTTAGGTGCCATGGATGATCGAATACTGTAAAGCTCGCACGTTCTTAGAGAGCTCGAGAGAACTCCGATCGCACGGAGTAGAAGAGCCCGAGTGCGCAAGCAGGCAGGGAAGAATGAGCTTGCAAGATCACGAACTCGCTGCTGAGACCACCAACAGCAAGAAGGAGAACTCACACGCACAGCAAGAGAGGGAAGATCGCACGTGCAAGGAAGAAAGAAAAGGGGGGTTTCGGCGTTGAGGGGTTTTGGCGATGAAGAGTTTCGGCGCTTAGGGCACAAGAAGATAGGGTATACATCGAAGTTAATCGGTTGGTGGATCGGTCCATCAACCATAATTTAATGCGATTGAACGGATCACCGTTCGATCTGATAGCGCCCAGACCGATCAGGCTCCGGCCTAATCAGACTGGCCTGGTCCTAATCGGTCGGTGTGACCGATCAGGCAAACTCCTGATCGATCGGCTGATCGATCAAGAAGCGAATAGTAGGTTTGGAGGTTTTTCCGTGAGCCCCATGATCGGTCTATGGAACGATCACCACAGGGTGCCAGATCGGTCCGGGGGCTGATCCAGACCAACACAGAATGTTTGGTCAATTTTTTCGATGTGTTTTGTGACCCTCTGATCGATCTGTGGACCGATCACCACAAAGGGCGCCAGATTGGTCCGGGGACCGATTAGCCATACGCCTGATCGATCTGGTGACCAATCATGCTTCCTGGTAATTCCTGATATGATCTGAAATTTTCAGTTTCAGATTCCCAATCGATTTCGGATCAGATCTGATAAAGTTTATCGATCTTGGAAGTGATCCCTTGACTAAAATTCATCCCTAAACCAGGATCAAAGGTCCTTATGGGTTTGCAAACACTTTGCTCCACTTAAGTGGAGGCAAACTCAATCAACAAACATTCACTCATTTTCAAACAAGTTTGTGTCAAATTCAAGTCTCCAATCAAGTTTCCTTGATTGGAATGTCCAAGTATGATCATGGAGCCAAGTACACATATATTATGCATTGGTATTCCCCATACTTGGTCACCGAAGTGATTTTTATCTCGTCAACTGAATTTCTCCAGGGATGCAATGACATTTCGAGAAATTTAGTTGATCCTAACATTTCACCCCATTTCTAGCAAATAAAAACGTTTTGTTGTACCTTATAGTTTGTATGAGATGTCCCCAAGTTACCCAATTGTATCCCAACAATTTTAATTGATCATGAAGGGTTTTGAGTTCATTTTGATATCTATGAAATGCGACACATTCCCAACTCCCTTCATAAGAAGCTAAACTCATTTTCGGGGAGTGGTTTAGTGAAAATGTCTGCTAGGTTTGATTTGGACTCTACATATGAGAGTACAACATCTCCTTTAGCAACATGATCTCTAATGAAGTGGTGACGCACTTCAATATGTTTGGTCCTAGAATGATGGACTGGATTCTTAGTTAGGTTAATTGTGCTAATGTTGTCACACAACACTTGCACACCCTTATAGCTTAATCCATAGTCCTCTAGAGTATGTAACATCCACAACAATTGTGATACACTCTCTCCCATGGTGATATATTCTGCCTCGGTCATGGAGAGAGCAACACAATGTTGCTTCCGACTTGACCAACTAACTAGAGATGATCCTAGGAATTGGCAACCCCCACTTGTGCTTTTCCGATCCAACTTGCACCCAGCATAGTCGGAATCGGTATAGCCAATTAGGTCAAATGACTCGGTACGGGGGTACCAAAGACCAACTCCAATTATGCCCTTAAGATATCTCAAAATCCTTTTAACAGCAATTAAATGAGATTCCTTGGCACAAACTTGATACCTAGCGCACATACCCACAGCAAACAGAATATCAGGTCGACTAGCTGTGAGGTATAGCAGACTACCTATCATGCTCCAATATTGAGTCAAATCAACAGGTTTACCACTCTCATCATTGTCTAATCTTGTGTTCATTGCCATGGGAGTGGTTACCTCTTTTGAATCACTCATATTGAATTTTCGAAGCATCTCTTGAGTGTACTTTGATTGGTGCGCATGGATTCCGTCGCGAGTTTGCTTGATTTCAAGTCCAAGGAAGAATGTTAACTCTCCCACTAGACTCATTTCACATTCACTCTCCATGTGTCCAATAAACTCATTTAAATAACCCTTGTTGTTTGAGCCACAAATTATGTCATCGACATATACTTGGGCTACAAAAATATTATCACCATCTCTACGTAGAAATATTGTAGGATCTATTTGGCCTCTGACAAAGCCTTTTTCAATTAGATAGGTCGACAACCGCTCATACCAAGCTCGGGGTGCTTGTTTAAGGCCATAAAGTGCCTTCTTGAGCTTAAATACGTGGTTTGGGAATTCGGTACTCTCAAACCCCGGAGGTTGTTCGACATAGACCTCTTCACTTATTAAAACATTTAGAAATGCCGATTTGACGTCCATTTGATATAGCTTGAAACCATGATGTGCTACAAATGCAAGCATCAATCGGATGGACTCTAATCGTGCAACGGGAGCATAGGTCTCATCATAATCAAGGCCTTCAACTTGACTATAGCCCTTGGCTACTAAGCGTGCCTTGTTTCTTATGATTTCTCCCTTATGGTTCAATTTATTTTTGAAGACCCATTTGGTTCCAATAATGGTGGTCTTCTTAGGTCTAGGAACTAAGTCCCAAACTTGACTTCTTTCGAATTGACCTAGTTCATCTAGCATCGCAATGATCCAATCGGGATCATTTAATGCTTCATCAATTTTCCTATGCTCAATTTCAGAAATTAGGGCAACTTCATTAGCCTCATTCATAAAGAATGATCTAGTTCTAATCCCATGATGGATGTCTCCAATAATTTGGTCTTGGGGATGACTAGAGGCTAATTTAGTTTGCCTAGGTGTTGGTGGTGCTTCTTGAATGGTTTCACTAGACACTAGCTCAGCCTCAGGATCCAGCTGATCTATGGGTTGTCTAGGCTCACCATCATTGGATTCATCACCATCAGCAACATTTTGACCTTCATTCAAACTTAGTCTCCTAAGTTTGAATTGGATTTCATCTTCTGGTTGTCCATTTGCTTTTGGAATTTCTTCAAAGACAACATCAGAAGACTCTTCAACCAATCTAGATTTCTTATTGTAGACTCGGTAGGCTTTGCTAACTAGGGAGTACCCAACCAGTATCCCTTCATCAGCCTTTGCCATGATCTTTCCAAGGTGGTCCTTGATGTTCAGGATAAATACCTTACAACCAAACACCCTAAGGTGTTTAACCGTAGGTGGTTTCCCAAACCACAGCTCATGGGGAGTCTTTCCTAAGAATCTATGGATGAGGACTCGATTTTGCACATAGCAAGCTGTATTTACAGCTTCAACCCATAAGTAACTCGGTAGTGAGTACTCATTAAGCATGCTTCGTGCAGCTTCTTGTAGAACACGGTTCTTCCTCTCTACAACACCATTTTGTTGTGGTGTTCTAGGAGTGGAGAACTCATGTCTATACCCTCTATCTTGACAAAATTCTAAAAATCGTTGGTTTTGAAATTCACCTCCATGATCACTTCTTACTGTCTTAATTGTTGATGATTTTTCATTTTCAACTCTTCTACAAAAAGAAATGAAAACATCTAAGGTTTGATCCTTATATTTCAAAAAATATATCCATGTATATCTAGTGAAATCATCAATGATAACAAAACAATATCTACTACCATTCAATGATATGATAGTGCTACAATCAAATAAGTCCATGTGAAGTAAATCCAATGCGGTAGAAGTACTTACAGTGCTTTTACCTTTATGTGCAGATTTTGTTCGCTTACCCATTTGACATGCATCATAAATCTTTTCTTTCTCATACTTGATGCTTGGTAAGCCACGGTCTAATCCCTTATTGGTCAACTTCCGGATATTTTTCATGTTAACATGTGCTAGCCTCTGGTGTCAAAGGGTGGACTCCTCTTCTTTTGGCATGAGACACTTAGCCAAAGTATTAATAGCACTTTTAAAAGAAACTTGGTAAATGTTATCTACTCTTGTTCCTACTAGTACCGTGTCCAAGGTGTCATGTTGTCTAACTAGACATTGACTTGGTTGAAAATCAATTGTGTAACCCGTGTCACACAATTGACTAACACTTAGGAGATTAAATGTCATCCCCTTGACTAGAAGGACATTTGAAATTCTAAGACATTCGGATATTTGAATGTCTCCTATTCCTATAACCTTAAGACTACCATTGTTACCAAATGAAACATTACCTCTACTTTTTCTTTGAAGGGTAGTAAACAATAATCTATCCCCGGTCATGTGTTTGGAGCACCCACTATCAACGAACCAAGTTGATAGATGCTCCCCCTCAATCATAACCTACACAATTCGAAAAACAGAAGTTTTAGGTACCCAAACCTTGGGACCTAAAGCACCTACGAAATAAGACTTAGGCACCCATGCCTTGACAACTTTCTTTTGAACCTTGGGTGTCTTAAGTGGCCTAACACCAGTCCTAGACATTAAGGACACAAATGAAGGTTCTTTGGATCGATAACCAATACCGGCCCTATTGTAGACTGCCCTTTGGGCATTCAAAATCATGTCTAGGGTCTTTGAGCTTGTTGAGAACTTCTCAAGAATATTCTTGAGTCTCTCAACTTCACTCTTCAATGATTTATTTTTATTTTCTAACAATTCAACATGTAAATCATCTATGTTCTCATCCCTAGATGATTTCAATTGTTCAATTTCTAATTGTAATGATTTAGCCTTATTTTTTGACTTTTTCAACATATTGGTTAAACATGCAATTGCTCTATAACATTTCTCAAGTTCGGGAGTGGTTACCTCTTCATCATCCGAAGATGATGAAGTCGCGTTTGAGGAGTCAGAGGATTCATCACTGCTTTCTTCTCCTTCAAGTGCCATGAGTACCACATGTTGTGTACTCTTCTCCTCTTTTTCTTCATCGAATGAGCTTGAAGATGTTTCATCCCAAGTGGCCTTCAAGGCCTTTTTCTTCTTCTTTGTTTTCTCCTCCTTCTTCTTGGATTTCTCCTCCTTCTTCTTTAGCTTTGGGCATTCACTCTTGAAGTGCCCTTTCCTACCACACTCATAACAAGGAATATTAGATTTATCAACTTTAACTTCACTAGGGTTACCTTTACCCTTGAAGCGTCGACCCTTCCTCATCATCCTTCGAACAAAATTTGTCATCTCGGAGGAAGAAGACCCGCTACCATCTTCCTCGGAATCGGACTTGGATTCGGAAGAGGATGAAGATGAAGAGACTTCCTTCTCCTTCTTCCTCTCCTTCTTCTTCTTGTTGGATCGTTCCCCGGCAACTAAGGCAATCCCCTTCTCCTTGGGGCCTTTGTTAGCCATTTCATGTAATTCCATTTCACAAAATAGATCATCTAGTTTAACAATTGATAAATCCTTGAAAACTTTATACGCATCCACCATGGATGACCACAAAGCATTCCTTGGAAATGCTTTTAACACATACCTCCCAAGGTCGCGGTTCTCGACCTTTTCAGCAATAGAATGAAGACCATTGAGAACTTCCTTGAACCGGCTATAAAGTTCACTCACCGTTTCATTTTTCTTCATGGTAAGGTTTTGGAGTTGGTTGCGGAACAAATCCCTCTTGGCGATTCTTGAATCTCGGGTGCCCTCGTGTAGTTCAATAAGCTTATTCCACAAATCTTTTGTACTTGTAAATGGACCAACCTTGATGAGTTGGTCTTTGTTAATGCCACATTGTAGAGTCACCACCGCCTTCGCGTCGGATTCACTCTTCCGTGTTTGCTCTGCCGTCCAACGCCATGATTCTAGTTCTTTGCCTTCGTCATCCTTTGGAGAGGTGAAACCCTCCTTCACAGCAAACCAAGTGTTGATGTCCATCTTAAGATAGTACTCCATCTTCGATCTCCAATATTTGAAATCTGCTTCATCGAAGAAAGGAGGTCGGGTGGTGGAGAAGCCTTCTCTCAAAGCCATTGTTGTTGACTCTCGGTTGTTAATCCGCTTGTACATAGCCCCAAGCTCTGATACCACTTGTTGGATCTTGGATGGCTAAAGAGGGGGGGTGAATGTAGCCAGACACCGAAATTTAGCGCTTATCAAATTTCTGCACTTCAATGTTTAGTAGCACAGCGGAAGCAATAGAAACAGAGTATGCAGTAAATTAAACCCTAAGTTAAGCACAAGCACAAGAACGCTAACAAGAGGATTTACAAGGTTCGGGGATAACTTGCCCCTACTCCTTGGCGTGCCCTTAAGGTGGGCGATCCCTTGATCGTCGACAGATCAAGCCCCAGTGAACATCGGATAATAAGCAACCTCCTTCTCGGTGGAGTAACCTCTCCACAGCGTTTCAA
>JAGFNQ010003793.1:0-45380 GCA_024364735.1 Boesenbergia rotunda | reverse complement strand
ACCTGAGATGGCAAATGGACAAATCTGCTCCAAGGAAAGGCCTCCATTGACTCTCCTTGAGTGTTTGAATTCATCCCTGTCACCTGCATCTTAATCAGACCATTAGCACAGCATATCACACAGAGAATCATGCATCAGAGATTAATAGCAGGGAGATCAGATGTGTTCAGACATGTTCAAATCGTCTGATAGTGCATTTTGAATTAAAGTGATCGGTCACCAGACCGATCAGGACTATCCCAGACCGATCAGGCTCCAGCTTGATCGGTCCCCAGTGAGAAACTTGGGATCGCAAGCTCGTATGATCGGTCACCCTGACCGGTCACCAGATCGGTCACCAATCTGATCCAGAAATCAGCTTGCCACAATCCCGCCTGAAATACACTGGCGATCGGTCACCAGACCGATCAGGCTGATCCTAGACCGATCAGGCTCTAGCTTGATCGGTCAGGGTGAGAAACCTCGCGACAGTTGATCGTTCAGCTTGATCAGTCATCAGATCATTCAGAAGCTGATCAGCGGGCGAACTCAACTCACTGTGTGCTCCGTGATCGGTCACCAGACCGATCAGGAGCCAAGCAGTGAGAAAACTGCCTGCTCCCTGATCGGTCACCGGACCGATCAGGAGCCAGGTAGTAGGTTCCTAGGCTCACTAAATGCTCCCTGATCGGTCACCAGACCAATCAGTCATTGCTGGATCGGTCACCAAACCGATCCACGAAGGAGCACCGTGCCAACTTCTCTGATCGGTCACCAGACCGATCCACGCAAGGTCAAATCTCCTCTAAGTCATGAGAACAAGCCTCCGACCCATCTCTGACTCGTACCATGCCCAGCTTCACTCACTGGGACTTCAACCTAGCCCTCCAAGCTAGGACCTGGCTTCACTCACCAGGGTTTCAGTCACCCGGCTTCACTCACCGGGACCTGGCTTTACTCACTAGGGTTTCAGTCACCCGGCTTCACTCACCGGGACCTGGCTTCACTCACCGGGGTTTCAGTCACCCGGCTTCACTCACCAGGACCCGACTTCACTCACCGGGGTTTCAGTCACCCGGCTTCACTCACCGGGACCTTGCTTCACTCACCAGGGTTTCAGTCACCCACCCGGCTTTACTCACCGGGACCCGGCTTCACTCACCGAGATTTCATTCAACCTAGCCCTCCAGACTAGGACTTTTCACCTAACCCTCCAAGTTGGGACTTTTCACCTAACCCTCCAAGTTAGGACTTTTCACCTAGCCCTCTAAGTTAGGACTTTTCACCCAACCTTCCAAGTTAGGATTTTTCCACACCTAGCCCTCTAAGCTAGGATTTATCACACCTAACCCTCCAGGTTAGGATTTTCCACACCTAGCCCTCCAAGCTAGGATTTTTCCACACCTAACCCTCTAGGTTAGGACTTTCCAACACCTAGCCCTCCAAGCTAGGATTTTATCCAACCTAGTCCCACTAGGTATGCCTAGTCCACGATCAGGACTTAATCATAATCATAGTCAACCTAAACTAAAATTGGTGTCAACACCAAAACAACAATCAGGGTCAGACTGCATCAACATGATACATTTGAGTAATGGTCAGGCGAAGGCTCTCTTGTATAGTTGATCTCCGACTAGCATACATCTAGAAGCCCAGCGGCGAAATAGTCGGACTCCTTTATCATCAATCGGCATGTTCCGACTGCATAAGAACTCCACATAAGGTTGTCTCCAATCAGTTAATGTAGTTCCCTCGACCTCTTCTTCGATCTGAGCTATCATTCCTTCTGTAGTACTGGGCTCGTCCAATATCCACAAGGTAATAGAGCTAGCCAACTTGGCTAGCTCGTCTACTTTGACATTGTATGCCCGGGAGATCTTCTGCAAAATGACCACAGTGAAGGAGGATCGCAACTGCTCATAGATGACCACGTACTTCTAAAGACGCTCGTTCTTTATTTCGAATTCACTCTTTATCTGTTGGGCGACGAGCTGAGAGCCCGAATGTAGGATGGCCCAAGCAGCTCCCTGTTAGTAGGAGCCCTAGAGCCAATTATGTGATGATTGACTAGGGGCATTTTATATCATATTCTATTATTAATAAAGACATGTTTGGTTATTATACTTACTTTGTATTCTGTGCCGAATGATTAAGTATAATAATGTCCTTGTGTAGCAGGTTCATATCTACATTATATCGATTGGTTGAATCGATAGTGAGATAATGTAGAGAACACTACACTAAATTATTCCTAGTCAAGCATCAATTATTCAGGGACAATATTGATGCATGGAGACTAGCATGTAGGTCAACAGATGACTTGAGCTTACAAGTCATTGATATGTGATATCAAATTGGCACATGGGTATACATTGGAGAATGTGTACTGAATGACCCGCCATGAGAAAGTTTCGTAGATTATCATATGAGTGTCATAAACTTTCTCATGTGACTATTGGTATGAATAGTCCTTAGACCTGAAGTCGCTACGATTCCCTACATAAGGAGTTATGTACTTTGGTATCGTCAAACGTCACCCGTAACAGGGTGAACTATAAAGGCAATCACTGGGTATGTAATAAATTATGCGGAGGAATGTGAGTGATGTAGATGAGATCTATCCCTCCCATATGACGGGAGTGATATCTGTGGGCCCCTTGATCGAGTAGGACTGCTGAAACGCATGGTCATGCTCAAATGAGTCAATATGAGATATTGAGCTCATTTGTTTGAGTGAGTCTACTCGGGGATCAAGAAACACAAAGATTGATCGAGGATGACACGGTCTATGCCTCATTGGTCAATCTAGATATCGAGGATAGAAGGACAAGGTCATACATTGCCATAGTCATGGAGGTTAAGTCGGATCTCGACTTTCTTGTTACTTAGGTAGCATTGATGCATTGTTAGATGCCGCTCATTGCTTTTGTGTCTAAATTGATTTAGACATATTGCCAACGTTACGAGAGCCTATTGGGTCACACACTAAGGACACGATGCTTCGGAGATTAATTGATCTTGATTTGGCTATGATTTAATTGGAATTGGATTAATTGAGTTAGACTCAAGTGAATCCAATTGGATTATGGATTGAGATCTAATTTGAGTTAAACTCATTTAGATTAGACTCAACCACATTTAGATGAAATATTAATTCATTAAAATGTTTAATGAATTAATAAAAGAGGAAGATGGAGAGTTTCTCACCATTAGAGTGTTACATGAAAAGTTAGAGAGTTACATTAAAATATTTAATGAAGGGAAGTTTAAAAGGCAAAAACTCCTCATGATATGAGTATAAAAGAGTTTTTCCCTTGTCATTTGGATGACAACTTGTCATTTTCTTTTCCCTCTTCCTTCTCTTCTCCATCTTGGCCGAAACCCACATCTTGGGTTCTTGGTGTTTTGTGAACTACCTCAAGTTGCTAGCACAACTAAGGTAGTTCTTCTCCAAAGTAGAGATATCGTGTTCGTGTGGATACCAATAGAGGCACGGACACTTGAACGTGCAAGAGATCCGGCGGCGCTTGGACGAGCGGGATAAACATAAGGGCACGCTCCAAAGGTATACGCTTTAGATAGATCTATTAGATAGATATACTTTGTACGAGTTTTCTTTCGCATGGATCGCTCGTGGGATCTCGTTTCCGCTGCATTTTTGTGTTTATGTCGCCTGAAGATCCCAACACTCCCACCTGCTTAGCTGCTTGTAAGCCTGCTAGAATTGCCTCGTACTCGGCTTCGTTGTTGGTAGCTCAGAAGTGGAGACGGATGGATAAATGCAATGTATTTCCCCTGGGAGAAATCATTAGCACCTGACTCCGCTGTGCTTGCTGTCGGAGGAACCATCGACATAGACTTTCCATATTCCATTAGCTTTGGTCTCCAGGATGGCTTTGAGCATGAAATCAGCGAGAACTTGAGCTTTGATGGCAGTGCAGGGATGACACTCAATCCCATACTCGCTCAACTCTGCTGTCCACTTGTTCAACCGACCCGAGACTTCAGGATTGGTGAGGACGCGCCCAAGCGGGCTATTGGTGAGTACCATAATGGGATGCGCTAAGAAGTATGACATGAGCCTCTGGGCCATTAGTACAGGAGCATAAGTCAACTTCTCCATGCTAGTATACCGTGTCTCGACGCCCTTCAGGAGATGTCTGAGGAAGTAGAATAGGTACTGAATATCGCCTTATTCTCGAATGAGCGCATAGCCCATTGCTTGTTCAATCGCAGACAGGTAGATGAACAATGTTTCTCCCTCCAATAGCTTATAAAGGATGGGGAGTTCGGCGAAATATATTTTTAAAACAGTGAAAGCTTTTTCGCACTGGTCATCCCATTCGAACTTGACTGCCTTCCTCAGAATCTTGAAGAACAGCAGGGTCCTATCAGCGGACTTGGATATGAACCTGGATAGGGCCGTAATTCCGCCATTCAGTCGTTGTACGTCCTTGAAGTTGTGAGGAGATGACATGTTAAGGATGTCCTTCACTTTTTCTGAATTAGCTTCAATCCCCTTCTCCGTCACCATATTGTAGGATCAGATGCACGTGAGAGGGGGGGGTGAATCACGTGCATTTTTTTAAAAAAAAATTAGAGCGCTTTAAAAAGCATGCACAGCGGAAACGAAAGAAACGATTATAAAAAAATGAACACACAAACACGAACGAGTTTTACTTCGTTCGGAGCCTTCGGCGACTCCTACTCGAAGGCCCAGGTCCCTCGGACCTTTCCTGTGGACAATTCACTAAAAACTCTCTACCGGAGTCCCCCGGTAGAGTAGGCGAATACAGACGATAAAGAGTGTGACAACCCCACACTCTCTAATAGAAATGAGCACAGAAAATGCAGTAATAAAATCGTTACCAAAAGAAATTTGTCTGAATGAACTTGGATGTCGGCTTCGGTCCCTCCGGCAGAAGTTGGACGTGCTCGCGTCGGAATTTTGTCGCCGGAAGGAGGAGTAATTGATGTGCACAGTTTCGATGAAGAAGACTTTAAACTAAGATGTTAATTTCAGCAATTAACTTCACGCCTCTTACACTTGTGCACTTGCTGCCTTTTATAGATGGTCTTGAGGCGTTAAATTTTATCCAGATCCAAACTTTTCGCTGACTTTATCCACGGTGGAAAAGTACGGAAGAGCACAAATTAATCCATTGCGTGGCTTTGGTTTAGCAATTAGAGGAGTAACCATCAACGTGTAAATTAATTTAAATGAAATGTTATCCTTTAGCTAGACACCTTTAGATGAGTGAAATTCAAATGGGTAGTAAAAAAAATCATGTTACAAAGTTTAAACAACTTCACGTGCATGGATTTATTAATGAATAAAAAATAATATTTTATTAGTATTACTTTAGCAAGATTAAAATAAAAACAAATCAATTAAATAAAACATTATTATTATATGTAGAAATAATTTTATCCTCTAATAAAACTTCAAATTAAACTAAAAAAATAATGAAGAGTAATTTTGCAAAAAAGTCCCTGCAAAACCAAGTTAGTCCAATAAAAGATTAATCATGTAAAACAAGGTTAGCACAATTTTATTTGGACTAAAATAAGATAAAATTCTAAGTTAATTAGATCCTGTCTCCCAGACCAGGATCTAACCAGGACTCAACTTAGATCACCCAAATGGGTCTAAGTTGGACCGCGCCTAAAGTCCAAGATTGGACTCGTCCTCACTGGTTCGCTCCTCCAGTGACTTACCTTACTTACCCATTGTCTAGTTTTACTTGACCTCTTGACCTACCAGGACTTCCTGCCAAGGCTCAACCACCCTGGTCTTCCTGTCAAGTCTCAACCAACTTGGTCTTTAGCCAGTTGTCAAGTCCCGCGGACCCAACTGGACTTCCCGCCAGGACTCAACCATCCTGGACTTCAGCCTGGTGTCTGGTCCTAAGTCTTTCAACCCTGCACACTTAGTAAAGAGGTTAAAAACCAACGACCCTAACTTTAACCACTTTGTCATACATCAAAACCCGAGTTTGACCGTTAGTGCAAACTGCACCAACAATCTCCCCCTTTTTGATGTATTGACAACTCAGGTTAAAGTTAGAAAAAAAACAGCAGATATGAACTTGCATAAACATGCAAACAATATAACACAATCCTAGGTATGAAAGTTGCAGCACACAAGAAAGCAGAGGTAAATAAATGTGAAATAAGCATGCTGTTTGCAATTTTCTAACCCTTTTACCCTACTCTCCCCCTTTGTCATTCATCAAAAAGATATAAGCATAACAAGTTTAAGGGAGTAGAAAATATAGGCTAAGTGTTAAAAAAAACTAGTCTTAAATCTATTAACTTAGCTTTCAAAAAAAATTTCTTTCAAAAAGGATTTTTTTCAGAAAATATAATATCAATCTTAATCAAAAAATATTTTTAGGGATCAACTTTTATCAAAATTTTCAAATGTGTTTTGTCAAAAATGACATTTTGAAAAAGTATTTTGACCTCTGCTCCCCCTGGACCAAGTAATGATTGTGGTCCCTTTTCATGTGTCTAACCCTAGTTACTGACTAACTATCTAGATGATAGTAGTGTTCACTGGGTTAGTCAAGTCAAGTAATAATGTCTAGCTCAGATATTAGTGCAAGACTACTTGACTTGATCACTGTAATGTTGGTATTTTACGCCCAGACTTACTGTGATGCACTGACTTAAGCATTCGGAAGTCCAGGCAGTATCCTATGCATCTCACAACCGTTCTATGTTTTTGCAAACATAAACAAGTTAATCTTAATGTGTTTTGTGAGATGCGGCTACCTAAATCTATAGGTTCATGCAATTCTAGGGGTCAAGCTTAGGCTAAGTCTGCCAGTTTTGAAAATCAAATTTTGAAAGACAATAAAGTTCTTGAAAAACAAATTTGAAAAGTCCGTGTTTAAGTTAAATTTTGAAAGACAATAAACTTTTGAAAAACAAGTTTGAAAAATCCATGTTTTTAAACTCACAAGCTTAATTAGTTAAACCAAAAGTCAACTTAAGCTTATCAGGTCAGTCCTAGTCTATAACACACATTCCTATTAACCTTCTTAAGTTGCTAAATTCAGATTCAGGAAGTGGTTTGGTAAATATATCAGCTAGGTTAGACTTAGATTCAACATGGTTAAGTTCAATTTCTCCTTTATTTACATGATCTCTGACAAAATGGTGTTTGATTTCTATATGTTTGGTCCTAGAGTGGTGGATTGGGTTTTTGGTTAAATTGATTGAACTTAGGTTATCTATAAAAATTTTGACTTGTTTAAAATCTAAGTGAAGGTCCTTTAGGGTATGCATCATCCAGAGTAGTTGGGCTACACACTCACCCATAGCTATGTACTCAGCTTCAGTGGTGGATAGGGCAACACAGTGTTGTTTTCTACTAAACCAACTAACTAGTGACGGTCCTAGAAGTTGGCATCCACCACTGGTACTTTTTCTGTCTAATTTACAGCCAGCATAATCTGAGTCAGAATATCTAATAAGCTCAAACTGGGCTGTTCTAGGGTACCAAATTCCTAATCTTTCTGTTCCTTTAAGGTACCTAAATATTCTTTTAACTAGGGTTAGGTGTGACTCTTTAGCACATGTTTGATACCTAGCACACATACTAACTGCAAAAAGAATATCAGGTCGACTTACAGTTAAGTAAAGTAGGCTTCCTATAGCACTTCTATAGTACTTAAGGTCAACAGGTTTGCCTTTTGGGTCACTATCTATAGTTTGATTGGTAGCCATTGGTGTCTTAATCTCTTTTGTATTATCCATTCCAAATTTTCTAAGTAGTTCTTTTGTGTATTTTTGTTTATAGACAAAAGTACCCTCACTGGTCTGTTTTATTTGTAGTCCTAAAAAGAAAGTTAATTGACCTACTAAACTCATTTCAAATTCAGTTTCCATTATCGTTGTGAAATCTTGTAAAAAGTCTGAGTTAGTTGAGCCAAATACTATATCATCTACATATACTTGGGCTACAAAAATATCATTTTTTAGGTTTTAACAAATAGTGTTGGGTCAATTTTGCCTTGGTTAAAACCTTTTGAAACTAAGTAGTTAGACAGTCTTTCATACCAGGCCCTAGGTGCTTGCTTAAGTCCATATAGGGCTTTCTTAAGTCTAAAGACATAGTCAGGGTGGTCTAAGCTTTCAAAACCAGGGGGTTGACCTACATAAACCTCTTCTTTAATTAGGCCATTTAGGAAGGCTGACTTAACATCCATTTGATAAAGCTTAAATCCCTTATGGGCTGCATAACTTAAGAGCATTCTAATGGATTCAAGTCTAGCTACAGGGGCATAGGTTTCATCATAATCAAGACCTTCTACTTGGCTAAACCCCTTAGCTACTAGCCTAGCCTTATTTCTTACTGTTTCACCTTGTTCATTAAGTTTATTTCGAAAAACCCATTTGGTTTCAATAAACTTTTTGTTTTTAGGTAAGGGTACTAAATCCCAGACTTGACTACGTTCAAATTGAGCTAACTCCTCTTGCATGGCAATGATCCAATCAGGGTCAAGTAAGGATTCTTCTATAGACTTAGGTTCAATTTTGGAAATCAGAGCTATCTGACTAAGATTTCTAAAGGCTGATCTGGTCTGAACCCTTAGTTCTGGATCACCTATGATTTGATCAGTTGGGTGGGCTGAGCTAACTCGAACAGTTCTGGGTTGGTTAGGTTCAGTTTCAGGTGTGGGTTCAGTTAGATCATCGTTTTGGTCCTCAATTGGCCTTTCATCAGGGTTAGTACTGGATCTAACAAAGTCAATTGGTTGGTAGGTGGTTTGATCAGAGTTATTTGGGTCAGATTTTTCATCAAATTTTACATTTGTAGTTTCTTCAATTTTTAGGGTAATTTTGTTATAAACTCTATAGGCTCTACTGGTAAGGGAATAACCTACAAAGATACCTTCCTCAATCTTAGAAGTAAATTTTCCTAAGTGTTCTCTAGTATTTAAGATATAGACTTTACATCCAAATACTTTAAGGTATTTGATGTTAGGTTGTTTGTTATAATAGATTTCAAAGGAGGTCTTTCCTAGGTTTTTAATTATAGTTATTCTATTTTGTACATAACAAGCTGTGCTAACAGCCT
The DNA here is from genome assembly GCA_024364735.1 of Boesenbergia rotunda. Classification (NCBI taxonomy): domain Eukaryota; kingdom Viridiplantae; phylum Streptophyta; class Magnoliopsida; order Zingiberales; family Zingiberaceae; genus Boesenbergia; species Boesenbergia rotunda. Next base: position 36,313 of record JAGFNQ010003793.1, on the reverse strand, counting down.
CAGCCCAAAGGTATTTAGGTGAGTTGTATTCATTTAGCAATGTTCTAGCTGCTTCTTGTAGTGTTCTATTTTTTCTTTCAACAACTCCATTTTGTTGAGGTGTTTTAGGGCAAGAGAATTCGTGATGGTAGCCTTTTTCTAGACAAAATTGATTAAATTTGTGATTTTTGAATTCTCCGCCATTATCGCTCCTAAGTTTTTTGATTTTAATCCCTTTTTCATTTTCTGTTAATTTACAAAATTGAGTGAGTATATCAAAAGTTTCATCTTTATTTTTTAAGAATTTTACCCAGGTAAATCTTGAATAGTCATCTATAATTACTAGGCAGTATAGGTTACCATTAATTGATTTAACCCCATGTGAGTCAAATAGGTCTAGGTGAATTAATTCCAGAATTGACTTGGTTTGAGTTTGATTAGTTGGTTTGTGGGTTGACCTAGTTTGTTTTCCTTGTTGACAAACATTACATAAGGTTGACTCAAGGTTAGATAACTTTGGTAGGCCTCTAACTAAACCATTTAGTTTAGGTAGTTTTCTGAAGTGAGTGTGTGAAAGTCTCCTATGCCAGAGCCAAGTCTCATCCTTATGGGTTAAGAGGCAGTTTTCTAAGGGACAGGTTAACTTAATTTCATAAATGTTATTGTGCCTAAGTCCTCTAAGTGTGATGTTTGGGTTGTCATTGTGTTTGATCAGACATTCATTGGATAGGAACCTAACCTTATAACCAGTGTCACACAATTGGCTAATGCTTAGTAAATTGAAGTTGAAATTTTCAACAAGTAATACATTTGTTATTATGAAATCAGACTCAAGTTCAATATTGCCTAGGCCAATTACCTTAAGCTTACCGTTGTTTCCAAAAGCAACGGTCCCTAGTCTTTTGTACTTGAGTTCTGTAAATTTGGTGGGATCCCCAGTCATGTGTCTGGAGCATCCACTGTCAATGATTCATTTGTTTTCCTACAGTTAAGTAAAAGGTTTAGACCTTAGGTTAAGTTTTTGAATTTAAAAAATTTAAGAAGATTTAAAGACTTGAGTTTGAATTTTAAATTTGAGTTATGTTAGTTTTGATTTTGAATTTGATTTTTATTTTTGAATTTGAATTTGAATTTGAATTTTTTTTTTAATTTGAATTTTAAATTTAATTTTTGAATTTGAATTTTATCTTTTGAATTTGAATTTTAATTTTAAATTTTGAATTTGAATTTTATCTTTTGAATTTGAATTTTAATTTTAATTTTTGAATTTGAATTTTAATTTTAATTTTTGAATTTGAATTTTAATTTTAATTTTTTGAATTTGAATTTGAGTTTGAAAGTTGAGTTATCAATCAATAATTTGAATTTGGTTATCCTTATTCATCTCACTCGGTCTAAGTCATCAATCAAGGGAGTCCTATGATTTTGTGAGATGATTTTGAGTTTGTTTAGAAAAGTTAACTTGACCTTGTGTTAGATCCAAGTTTAACAAGTAGTAATTCAAAAGTACACTTCAATAATTGGCTTCCAGGCCATGGCGAGGCACAGTGGCCTTCTTTGGCCGAAGCCTTATTGGAGCAACAACCATTTTCTAGGCAAAGCCGCTTAAAGAAGTTGGACTTTTAACTTACTCATTGAAAACCCTGGTACTAAATAGTACAAGAGTCAAATTAACTTTGAAGCTAGTCCTAAGTGCCCACCTGGGCAAAGGCTGATTTTGAGGTGCCAACTAGTTTGGAGCCTCCCCCTAAATTGTAGACTGGGTGTCTAGGGTCAATGTAATGGATGTCCCTTTTTGGGACATAAAATTGATTCTGACCTACTTGCTTTGTTAGATAAGCTTTCGGAACCCACGCTTTTCGTTGATTTTTGCGGGGGTGGATAAAGGAGATAAAAGATCTTTGGTTCGATCTTGATTTATATCCTATCCCAGATTTGTTGTACATGCCCTTTTGTGATCCAAGAATAAGGTCAAGGTTCTTGGATCGGGTTGTGAAAGTTGCTAGTAGATCCTTAAGTTTTAGGACTTCGCCCTTTAGGGTTGAGTTTTCAGTTTCAAGCTCAATTAATTTTTGATTTTGAGTTTGTTCAGTTAATGTTCTGGTATTAATTAATTGCTCCTTAAGGTCTTGATTTTCCTTAAGGAGCTGGTCATTTCTAGATTCAGATGCAAGTAATTTTTTATTTAAAGCAGAAATAATCTTAAAAAATTTTTGATTAACTGAATCTAAATATACCTTAGTCGAGTCGTCCGAAAAGAGTCCGATCTCTTGACTCGACTCGTATTCAGAATCTTCGTCGTGCTCTGAGTCTGACCCGGGTCCGGTTGCCATTAGTGCGAGATAGTTTGAGTTCCTTGGTGGTTCATCGTCGGAGTCGTCTGTGCTGTCGTCCCAAGTGGCTTGAAGAGCCTTCTTCTTCTTATTCTTCTTGGGTTGATTCTCCTTTTTGTAGGGGAATTCGTGTTTGAAGTGTCCTTTTCTGTTGCAGCCGAAACAGGTTATTTTACTTTTGTCTTCACTACTGGTGGGCTTCATTATCCTCTGGAGGTCCTTTCTTGAGAACTGGCTTTTCTTTTTGGCGAAGACCTTTCTTACTAGGTTGACCATTTGTTCCTCATCATCTGAGTCTGAGTCTGACTCTTCTTTTAATTCTTGAATTTTCTTGTTTGACTTGCCATCTTTTGAGGAACCTGCAAATAAGGCAAACCCTTTCTCGGCCTTGGCGTTAGTCTGTTCGTGCAGTTCTAATTCACAAAACAATTCATCTAAATTAATTTTAGAAAGGTTCCTAGAAATTTTATAAGCATCTATAATAGATGCCCATAGTGAATTTCTAGGGAATGCATTTAAAGCATACCTTATGATGTCTCTGTTTTCTTGTTTGTGCCCGATTAGGTGGAGTCCATTTAGTATGTCCTTTATCCGGGCGTGGAGTTGGCTTGCAGATTCTCCTTCCTGCATTTTTATGTTAAATAACTTATTTAAAAGTAAATCCCTTTTTGTTACCTTGGCATCAGAGGTGCCTTCATGTAGTTCAATCAGTTTGTCCCAGAGCTCTTTGGCAGATTCAGTTGGGCCGATACGGTTCAATTCCTCTTTTGTTAGTCCGCACTGGAGGGTGTTCTGCGCCTTGTACTCAGTCTGGGCCTTTCTCTTCATATCAAGGTTCCATCTATCAGGCTTCAGTGGTGCATTGTTTCCCTCGTCCATTGGTGGTTCGTAGCCAGATTGCACCGCGAACCATTGATCCATGTCTGTCTTTAGGTACACCTCCATTCTTCGTTTCCAGTAAGGGAAGTCTTCCCCATTGAAGAGTGGAGGACGGGCAGTGCTAAACCCTTCACCTTGAGCCATCTGAAATAGACCACACAAAAACTTGTCCCAAGACTAGGTCTTGGATTAGTAGTGTGGTAGGAAAAGGAGAAGAAAGAGAAAGAGCGACTCGAAATGGTGTTGCACCAAATTCGAGTAAAATCAAACGAACGAAAGAAATAATCCAAATATAGGCAACAATACCTAATTTAGATCATGTGTAGCGAAAAATCAAAAATTGAAAAAAGAACTGGATTTCCCCCGGCTCTTATGGTGGTTGCACCGATACAGAGCGTACCAGGCTCTGATACCACTTGTAGGATCAGATGCACGTGAGAGGGGGGGGTGAATCACGTGCGTTTTTTAAAAAAAAAATTAGAGCGCTTTAAAAAGCATGCACAGCGGAAACGAAAGAAACGATTATAAAAAAACGAACACACAAACACGAACGAGTTTTACTTCGTTTGGAGCCTTCGGCGACTCCTACTCGAAGGCCCAGGTCCCTCGGACCTTTCCTGTGGGCAATTCACTAAAAACTCTCTACCGGAGTCCCCCGGTAGAGTAGGCGAATACAGACGATAGAGAGTGTGACAACCCCACACTCTCTAATAGGAATGAGCACAGAAAATGCAGTAATAAAATCGTTACCAAAAGAAATTTGTCTGAATGAACTTGGATGTCGGCTTCGGTCCCTCCGGCAGAAGTTGGACGTGCTCGCGTCGGAATTTTGTCGCCGGAAGGAGGAGTAATTGATGTGCACAGTTTCGATGAAGAAGACTTTAAACTAAGATGTTAATTTCAGCAATTAACTTCACGCCTCTTACACTTGTGCACTTGCTGCCTTTTATAGATGGTCTTGAGGCGTTAAATTTTATCCAGATCCAAACTTTTCGCTGACTTTATCCACGGTGGAAAAGTACGGAAGAGCACAAATTAATCTATTGCGTGGCTTCGGTTTAGCAATTAGAGGAGTAACCATCAACGTGTAAATTAATTTAAATGAAATGTTATCCTTTAGCTAGACACCTTTAGATGAGTGAAATTCAAATGGGTAGTAAAAAAAATCATGTTACAAAGTTTAAACAACTTCACGTGCATGGATTTATTAATGAATAAAAAATAATATTTTATTAGTATTACTTTAGCAAGATTAAAATAAAAACAAATCAATTAAATAAAACATTATTATTATATGTAGAAATAATTTTATCCTCTAATAAAACTTCAAATTAAACTGAAAAAATAATGAAGAGTAATTTTGCAAAAAAGTCCCTGCAAAACCAAGTTAGTCTAATAAAAGATTAATCATGTAAAACAAGGTTAGCACAATTTTATTTGGACTAAAATAAGATAAAATTCTAAGTTAATTAGATCCTGTCTTCTAGACCAGGATCTAACCAGGACTCAACTTAGATCACCCAAATGGGTCTAAGTTGGACCGCGCCTAAAGTCCAAGATTGGACTCCTCCTCACTGGTTCGCTCCTCCAGTGACTTACCTTACTTACCCATTGTGCAGTTTTACTTGACCTCTTGACCTACCAGGACTTCCTGCCAAGGCTCAACCACCCTGGTCTTCCTGCCAAGTCTCAACCAACTTGGTCTTCAGCCAGTTGTCAAGTCCCGCGGACCCAACTGGACTTCCCATCAGGACTCAACCATCCTGGACTTCAGCCTGGTGTCTGGTCCTAAGTCTTTCAACCCTGCACACTTAGTAAAGAGGTTAAAAACCAACGACCCTAACTTTAACCACTTTGTCATACATCAAAACTCGAGTTTGACCGTTAGTGCAAACTGCACCAACACATATACCCTAAGAACCACCCACTCTTCACCTCGAACAGACACTTAGCCGGGTTCAGCTTCAGCTTGTTGGCCCTCAGGATGGAGAAGGTCTCTTCCAGGTCAGCTACCATGTCTTTCCCCTTGTCTGTCTTGACCAGGATATCATCTACATAGACTTTGATGTTCCTCCCTATCTGGTGACGGAAGACCTTGTCCATCATCCGTTGATAGGTTGCCCCTGCGTTGCGCAACCCAAACGGCATAACGTTGTAGCAGTAAGTACCATCCCGCGTCACAAAACTGACCTTTTCTTGGTCTTCAAGAGCGAGAGAAACTTGGTGATATCCCTATTAAGCATCCAGCATCGAAATAAACTCACAACCAGAGGTGGAATCTACCAACCGATCTATCCGAGGCAAGGGGTAGCAGTCTTTAGGGCAGACTTTATTTAAATCTCTAAAATCGATACAAACCCGTCATTTACCCCTGGGCTTAGGGACTAGTACTATATTAGCTAACCAAATTGGGAATTGAACCTCTCTTATGTGTCCGACCTTCAACAACTTGGCGACTTCCTCTCTAATAACCTTGTCCTGCTCAAGCGCAAAATGTCTTCGCCTTTGCTTCACCGGCAGGGCTCCGGGGGTTATATGCAAGCGATGAATGGCCAAGGCTGGGGGGACTCCTTTGATCTCTTCGGTTGCCCATGAAAACATGTCCCGATGGTTCTGCAAGCACCCGATCAGACGACTTCTCAGCTCTGGCGTAAGGTCGGTAGCAATCCTTGTAACCCTTCCCGTCTGTTGAGGATGGATTTGGACCACTTCACTCTCGACCTCCCTCTGTTCTTTTTTGAGTTCTTCCTCCTCTCAAGGGTTGGCGAGGTTGATTTGTAGCATTTCATGAGCCCTCGGGTGTTTGCGGGCTTCCGACCTGACCTCCCCGTTGTAGCATCGCCGGGAAGTTAGCTGATCTCCTTTGACCTCGACCACTAGTTCACCCACCAGGAACTTGATTTTCTAGTGGTAGACTGAGACCACCACCTAGAATGTGTTGAGAGCCGAGTGCCCCAGGATGACGTTGTAGGACGATGAAGCATCTACAACCATGAAGGGAGTCCTTCTCGTCCTCTACAGCGCGTCATCTCCCAACGACAGGGATAGGGAGATTTGCCCTATCGGTGGCACTCAGTATCCGGTGAAGCCAAGGAGCGGAGTGGAGATCGGATGCAGCTCGTCCTCATCGATTTGCATCTGGTCCAGGGCCACCTTATACAGGATGTTGGCAGAACTACCTATATCCATGAAGACGTGTTTAACCTCGTAATTTACAATGCGTGCGAGAATTACCAGTGCGTCTTCATAGGGCTTCCACGTCTTCCAGGTCTTCAGGGCCGAAGGAGATAATAGGACCCTGACGATGGCTACTACTCGTCCCGATGACATAGTTCTCCACTCGACGAGTGTGAGCCTTCCTTGCCATTTAAGAGTTTCCTCTAGTAGGACCTTCGGAGATCACTCTCACATGGTCCGAAGGAGGACCCCGTACTGGAGCTTTGCATTTCTTGGGATCTCGTTCGGGGGAGAGAGATTGGTGGGGTGTTATAATTCCTTCCCCTGGAACGCGATTGGGATCGCTGTTTGGATCCATCTTCTCCTGACTGCCGCTTGCGAGGAGAAGAACTTCGCCGCGGGGATCTTTGTTGGTACCCCGCTTTCTTCCACCGCTCTCGAGGCTTGACGTTCGCTTCCTGAGCCAACCTCTTCTTCAAGGCATGACACTCCTCTGTGGAGTGTGTTGTATTGCCGTGGAAGTCGCAGTACTTCTTCAGTGGCTTCAGTTCGGCCGTGTCGACTGTTTCTACCAGCCACTTGTAACGACCCGTAAAATCCTCTCAATATTTTTCTTTAAAATATTGATCATGCCTAGATAGATTCTCGAGGAACATAGGGATACTAGTAGGAACCTTAGCATGATTATCCATGATTTTCTATATGGAATAGGAAACTAAGTACTAATGGGCCTTACATGGGCTTTTCTAGTACCATGGTTATTAGTGGATCTTAGGTAGAATTTAATATAAATAAAAATGGGTTTCAATTAGGAATATTAGCATGACTATTGGTGGACCTTACGGGGCATTGCCAAAAATAAAAGAAAAAAATAAAATAAAATAAAAATAAAAATAAAGTGCATGCACCAAGGATTGAACCTTGGACCTAGTGTAAGACCATGCATACACTAACCAATTCACCTAGCAAGGGAGTGCTAGTAGAGAATGAAGTGGATTTTGGTTAAAGCTTAAGGAAGTGAAGAGTCACCATGTGAAGAAGATGAAAAGGCACTTGTGAAGAGACAAAAGGGCATTATAAATAGATCTCTTCTTCCTCCTTCCTCCTTCCTCCACCCCCACCGAAATTCCATCTCCCTCTTCCTCCTTCTTCTTGCTGAAAATCACCAAGGGGATTCTCCTTTGGAAAAACTTCACAAGAAGACTCCATCTTGAAGATCCAAGACTTTCTACAAGGCTACAAGGGCTAAGGAGAGTTCTAGGATCAAGAAGATTTTCTTTTGTTTATATATTCAAGGTTTATAACCAAGATAAAGAAAGGTAAGACTCCCTCACCTGTGGTATAATGGTTTTCCTTTGATGTTTATCATGATTTAAGTCTTTATTTAAGATTTAAGTTAAGGAATCCATGAAGGTTGGCTTCTAGGGTTTCGGCCACCACCATGACTCCATGGCTAGGATTAGTTTTAACTCTCTAATGATGTTTCTTATGTTTCTCATGATGCAAGGGATGTTAATGGAGATTCATGTAAATTTTTACATGCCTTATGATCCTTGTAAGTTTCGGCCAAGACATGTTATAGGGCAAGGAGTTAGGGTTGACTCCAAGCAAGGGTTCTAATGATTTCCTATGGTATTATATGTAATGTATGGGATGTAAATTGGGAATTGTATGAATTTTTTCATGTGCTTGTGACCCTCTAGGGTTTCGGCCAAGGTCATGATGTAGGGCTAGGACTTAGGGTTAAATCCAATCAAGGGTTCGAATGGTTTTATATGGCATGGTATGTATTGTATTGGATGTTAATCATGGCCTATATGAATTTTCCATAGACTCATGGTCCTTTAGGGTTTCGGCCAATACCCTAATCTAGGGTTTGGATTGGGTTAAAGTCTCAAGGATACTTGTTTATAGGTTACTATGGTATAAGTATATGGTTAAGCATGATGTGAGGATCTTTGTGTTACTAGAACCCTAGCTTTATGTGTTATGTATCATGGCTTTGTATGTTTAGGTTCTATGTTATGTTTTACTCATGAATGTTTAGACTATAAATCATGAGCATATGTAATTGATGTAGGGGTATGTTAAATAGAATAATGCATGTAGGATGTTAAATGCCTAAAATAGATATATGTGTATGAAGGTCTATGCATGCTCTATGATGAATGTCATGAACCTAAGTAGTATGCATCATGTTCATATGTATCTTACCCATGCATGCTCTATGATGGATATTAGGATTATGTATGCTAGATGAAATGTACCATGTATGAAATGCATGTTTATCTCATGTACCATAATTATGCAAGCTTTATGAACCAAGATAATATTTATGCCTGGAGACATGATTATGTATGTATGTCATATTTTATGAATAAAGAAGATGAATGAAGATGATGTTTATGCCTTAAGTATGAATGATAAGTATGAATAGTGAAGGCATAATGATGATGAATGAGGAAATGTCAAGCATGTTTATGTCATGCTTCATGTAACAAGGTTATGTTTATGTCCTAAGATATGTTAAGTATGTCTATGAATGATGAAGCATGCAAAGTTATTTTACTTTATGAATGGGCTTGTACCGGACCTAAGTAAGGTCCACGGTTCTGGACTACCGATGATGCTGTCCACGGTTCTGGACTACCGATGATGCTGTCCACGGTTCTGGACTACCGAAGCTGTCCACGATTTTGGGACTACCGAAGCTGTCCAACAGGGATGGACACCTTAAGAACGCCTCGGTTCTAGGACTACCGTAGCTGTCCTTACCCTAGTAGGTCGAGATTAGCTACCTCGTATTTACTTAGGGATGCGCGCATATGATGTATGTATGTGGTACAAGCCGGGCCCCCCCATGATGTTATGATTATGTTTAAGTATTTATAACTATGGTTTCAAATTAAGCATCCTTATGATATATGCATTGACTCATGCATCCATTCATGTTATGCATTATGCCATGATAAGTATGTTTATGTTTACGTTCAAGTTAAGAATGATGTCATGATAAATATGTTTATGTTCATGTTAAGAATAATGACATGATAAGTATGTTTATGTTATGTTCAAGTTAAGAATAATGTCATGATAAGTATGTTTATGTTATGTTCATGTTAAGAATAATGTCATGATAAGTATGTTTATGTTATGTTCAAGTTAAGAATGATGTCATGATAAGTATGTTTATGTTTATGTTTATGTTCATGTTAAGAATGATGTCATGATAAGTATGTTTATGTTTATGTTCATGTTAAGAATGATGTCATGATAAGTATGTTTATGTTATGTTCATGTTAAGAATGATGCCATGATAAGTATGTTTATGCTTATGTTCATGTAAGAATTATGTCATGATAAGTAAGCGTATGCTTATGGTGATGTCGAGAATTATGCCACGATAAATATGGTTTAAGTATTATGTTTATGTTTATGTGACGTATGGATTTTTGTGAGTAGGAAAGGGTCTTACTAAGCCTATGTGCTTATAGTCTTATTTTTCTTATACCGCAGATCAAGCAAGAGGTTACTAAGGGAAGCAGCAGGAGAGGCAATGGCATGTGTGTGGCAGTGACATGGAAAGAGAATTCTCCTATTTACACTTATCGCATGACTTATGTTTGAAATGTCTCCTTTGGTTCTATGCTAAACTTATGATAGTTATGCCTAAAAAAATAACTTACTACTATGATGCTTATGGACAAGTTACTTGCTACTTATGATGCTTATGGATAAGTTATGGAATGTTTAAATCATGATGCTATGTATGCTGGTAATATGTTAAGTTACAATGTCACCATATTCATGAATGGTAATTTAGGCATGTATAGACGATCCAAGTATTAGTTGCATGGTACACGCATGTGTATAAGAAGAAAAAAATTATTCCGCTGCATTAAGATGTTCTTAAGCCCTATGTATGTTAGCGTAACACCGCCTCTCGCCGCACGGTAAGGTGTGGGAAAAAGGCGGGCGTTACACCTCTTCTTACCATCCCAGTGGTCTTTCCCCGAGCGAGGATCCTTCACCTGGGCTAGTGCTGGTGGTTCCCTTCTCTCGGACCGTACCGAGATTTGCAGAGGGGCTCCGGCAGGCTCTTTACGGCGAGAATGTTGCACCTCTTCGACGTTGACATGTTTGACAAAGCACCCCAGTAAGCCGTCGAAGTTGGTTGGTGGCTTCTTCACCAATGATCGGAAGAAGTCGCCTTCGGAGAGTCCCTGAGTAAAGGCACTGACAAGGATCTCTGATGTAGCGGTTGGCACATCTTGCGCCACCCAATTGAACCGCTGGATGTAGTCCTTCAGTGGTTCTTTCGCCTTCTGTTTGTGGGAGAATAGGTTTAACGTCGTCTTCTGATACCGACGGCTACTGGAGAAGTGGTGTAGAAACGCGGTTCTAAACTCCAGAAAGGAATTTATAGAACCTTGGGGCAACCTCTAGAACCATCTTTGGGCGGCCCCAGATAAGGTATTCAAGAACACCCGATACTTCACACCATCCGTATACTGGTGTAAAAGAGCCGCGTTCTCGAACTTGCATACGTGGTTCTCTGGATCTGTCTTCCCATCATAGTTAGCAATTCCTGGATCATGAAATTGCTTGGACATTGGGTCTTCTATGATATCTGGGGAGAAAGGGGTAGACGGAGCCTTTGGAATGACTTTGAACCCCTTAATCCTCCTCGGTCTTTCTTCATGCTTTAGGATGCTGGAGACGACAGAGTTGGCTTTCTCCAAATCTCTCAGGGAATCTCGCGCGGTGTGCCGGAGTTGTTAATGCCTGTCCCATCGGTGGCTAGACAGATCTTCGGTTTCGGTGGTGTGAGGCGGATATCCTTGGGATTTCGCCTTGTAACGAAGCCGCTCGTCGTGAGGTGGCTTGCTTGATTTGATGTTGTTCGAGCGCTCCTTTGATGATGTTGGTGACAAGGCAATCCAACTCTTCTCTCGTCAAGACGATGGGTTGTCCCTCCGGATCCGCCATTACGATGCTCCTTCTGGTGCTTTGATTCAATTTCTCACAAACGACGCCAAACTTGTTCTGGAAAGGAATCGACGTGGACGGCGAGTCACTAGAGCGCAACCCATAATGACGATAATGGGGAGAAGAAGATCATGCCATGCAAGATTAACACGAGCATTAATGGGAACACACCGGATGTTTTTTGGCGGAGCCTACTCCGAGGCTCAAGTCAAAATCTGGATCACTTGCAGGAGGACAATGAGGAAGTAGAATATTTGTGAGTTCAAAGAGCGTACCTCCTTTACCTGTGTGCCGAACCACTTTATATACTTGAGGGCTTGGTCACACGTGTCTCCACATTCTCCTCTACGTTCCGTAATCGTCAGTTACATGATAACTTTTAGGTAACGACCGCAGCGATTATTAAGGCCTTAATTGTCGCATGTAGTGGACAATAATTATTTGACGACTTTCCTGATCTGACAAGAGGAATGGTTACTTGAAGTCGGGATATCTGGTGTATTGATCTTTGAGCTTCTCTCTCCCGAGTTGGTCCCGGGGTGTCCCCTCCCGGGATGACCTTGGGAGTCTGTCCTCCTGAGGTGGTCTCGGGAGCCTAAGGCCTGACCTGGCCTAGGGCACCCACCCCTCCCGAGGTAGTTTCGGGAGCTTAATGCCCGACTTGACCTCGGGCGCCCATCCTCCTGAGGTAGTCTCGATAGCCAATGGCCGGGCATGACCTCGGGCGTTTGTCATCCCGAGGTGGTCTCGGAGGCTCAACCCTGACTTTTAAGTTCAATGGACCCTGACACGTAACTTTTCTATGTCACGTGTCAATCTTGGGATCGTCAACCCCATCACATAATAATTTTGATTAAAATTAAATAATCAAAATTTCATGTTCTACATCATTTAATTTGGGATTCATTTTTATTTTTGCCCAATTTTATGTGAGAGACAGTTAATTAAAATAATTAACTAGTAGGGTGCATTTTAGAAAATAAGCAAGCTATTTGTTTCGTGCCACGGGAGTTGCAAGTGAACTCTCAACCCCGACCCTGGTTCCGTTCTGCTGGTTCGCTCCACCGCCGCTTTGCTGGGGCGCTGCGATGGAGGACATAGAGGACCTCGTCGGCGCCGGCTCTCCGCCTGGCCTCCGTCTTCCCGTCACTGCCATCAGTATCAAATCCAAGAGAAAGCCTAAATCTCGCCTCCTCTGTGACCCCGTCTCCCCAAACCCTCAAATCCCAGGCACACAGGTCCTACCGTCGAACCACTTTCTTTTAGTTTATTTCTCGGTTCAAGTATTTTCTCCATGCTGCTAATGTGTTTTGTTTAATTTGGTATAGACGGTATACTTGAAGACGTTCGGCTGTTCACACAATCAAGTAAGTCTGTCAGCTGCATCTGTTAGGTTTTTTAATCTTTTCTCTTGAGTTGTTGATGAACGGAGATGAGACAGATGTAGTTCACTCCACAAATTTCATTGTCTGCCACCTGCCATATAAATGAATTAAAGTTGAAGGGGGAAGAGCCCCTTGTACACTGTTTAAACACAGTCAATATTCATTTCTTAGATAAAATTTTTGTTTTCTCACTAACTTTAGCTAACATTTATTGGGTAAAAAATCTCCAGTCATTGCCGTCAAGTTAATTATGTTACCACGCATTAGGTAAATCCTTAGCTAACATGTTTATGTCAGTGTATTAAGGGGCTTCAATTAGGTCTGTTATGAAAAGATCTGCATCTTCACCATCAGTGTGCTCTTCATCAATATTAAATTACTGTAGCTTTATCTTTTGAATAATGTTTTCTTTTCTATATATTTCAATGATGGATAAATGCCTAGACTAGCTTCATGCCTTAGCTAGCACTGGGCAGATCAAGGCAACAATGCTTTAGTCCACAGATAATGAACTAATAAAAAAGAGAGTTGACCCTGGGTTTCATATATCCTGATTATGCTTCACACCTAGACTCTATCCACATAATCTGAAACCTAAAGTGTTGTTATCTAATACCAAGCACCATTCGTGATTTACACTTTAAGATAGTATATGCTAACATTAGCGAACAACCTGATTCATAAATGATTATAAATTTTTTTTGTCCTCAAAGAACAACGAGGAATCTAGTTGTGAATCTACTTTTAATCCTATTTGAAGAAGTTTGTGACACTACACCTAAATCAAACCATCAAACCACCCAACAATATGAAACAAAGTAGATGAAGCGATGAAGATAATAATTCAAAAGTTGAAATGAAAATTGTATTAATTCAAAGATTATTAAAGTACATGACTCCAAACTTCATTTATGAACTTGACTCGACTACAAACATAGCAATTAAATATTCTAAATAAGGAAAATATGCTAATCTTGATAGGGATTATAATTATTTTGTATTCATTACCAAAATAGAAAATTCTAGATGACAAAAATCAAATCTCCAATTTGTTGTAGATGTGTCAATTACTAATAATTTTCAATTTTCCCTTTGTTGCCGATGATGAGCCAATCTCAATTTAATCTCTAATTTATTTTCTTCAAAATTATTTCATTTTTTGTGTTCTTGTATAATGAACTAATAGAAAGAGAAAAAGAGCTGACCTTTGGTATCAAATATCCTGATTATGCTTTGCACCTAGACTAAGCTATCCAGATAAGTTGAAACAAAAGTGTTGTTATCTAATACCAAGCACCATTAATGATTTATCCAATACAACGTTCAATGAGACTTAGATATTATTGCGGGACCCCGGGTGCTATGGTGTAGCGGAAGGACGACTAGTTGTCTCTCAAATATCCGCGGTTCCATCCCTAGCTACGGCGGATTTTGCAAGAATTTTTCTTCCAAATGGGGTGTGCAACCGTGGGATGCTGGACTTCTAGATTGCTCGTCGCGAGCGCTTCCCGATTTACCTTGGCAGCTGGTGGGAAACTTCCCTGGGGCCGGGTCGGTCGCCCTAGGTTCGACGTTACCCAACCTGGTTAACTATTTTTTTTTACGTTACCCAACCTGGTTAATCTCTTTTTTTTTGGATATTATATTGGGATCCAACATGTAATGCTAACGAACCTTCGTCATTGATTTTTGAGGTTGGCTATGTGCCCTCATCTAATCTGCTACCTCCGACGACACTGACCTATTAATGTTGAGACCCATTGATCTTTCTATTGGACGCATGTCACCCATCTAAACATTATTGTGATTCGTGGGTAATTTTGTCTTCATTAGCTACTTTACCTCATGTCAAGTTTTATGAGACATCCTTACAGAATTTGATATGAATGTTTGATTGATCTCACATAGTGGTTGCCAAAAGATACCCCCTGATATTCCTTAATCATATGTGTTTTGATTCATTCCCCCCACTTTATTTTTCTTCTCCCTCGTGCCACCCCCTCGTAAATAGTGTGGCTGGCTCAATTTAAAAAAAAAACACTATTACCTTTCCCTACAATATTTCTCAACTTAAAGCGTCTTCAATGAGTACAATTCAAGTCTTCCATGAGTACTTCCTGCTCAAATGCAGTCTATAAACAATAGAGTATGTATTGGAAAATTCTTTTATATGAGAAAAGAAAGGGCTGCCTCTTGTTTATGTCATAGTCAAATGGAATAATAATGTACAAAAAGGGCTGCCAACTGGTGTATATTGCTCAACTTGAATGTTCTAGGCAATGTACTATTCAAGCTTCCATTCTGGTTCTGGGTTTTAAAGGAAAGAATGAGGTCATTTTGGTGCCAACTGGTGTATTTTACGTTTTCTAGGTGTTATCGGTGTCATCAATAACCAACCAGAAGGGGAGGGAGGAAAAGGAAGAAGATTAAAAGAAAGGCACACCTTCCATTTTGTTGTTCGTTGGAATTGTTTGCTTGATCACTCTTCTTCCTTGTCGAGCTTCCTTGAAACTCCCTTGCTGAGATTGCTGCCCAAGGGTTGTTCTCCACCATGATTATGCCTTTTTAAACTGGTTTTATTTTCATTCCAGTTGCAGTATCGTCGCTCACCTCAAGTGGCTCATATCGCTCAATGCCCATTTTGTATGATAATGGCATTTAAAACCACGATGCATACCAAGGTTAAAGTGTCATGCCAAGTTAGAGTATCAAGACGAAACTATAATGAGATGATACATAGGGGAGCTGGAGGAAACCCTAGTCGTCTCACCTCATACAACACAACCATAATATTCCTAAAGATTTGAAGAAAACACTAGTCAGTTTGCCTTGCTTCTTATAATGGGAGAAGCCTCACCTCACTTCCCCTTGGCTCATATCACCAAAATTGGAGGAAACCTCACATCCTGAATCATGGAAAGTAGAACCCAAGTGCATATGAGGTGGAGGAAGTCCTCGACTCACCTCACCTCACTTCACTTTACAGGATCTAGAAGAACCTTGCATTTTGAATGGGGGAAGTAGAAATCATATGCACATAAGGTGGAGGAAATCTTGCGTTGAGACCATGTATCTACTCCTGCACATGTTGTTCAATTGCCAGAACAAGATTCATTTGTGCTAGTTGATTTTTAAAATTGTGATGCAAAGTACTGCACAGAGCATCCTATAGGCCATGTGAGAATCATAAATATTTATCTGCGAACTTTTGAAGTTAATGTAAGTTGGCTAGTATAATGTTTTTGTTAGACAATGCCATTGTACTTTTTTTGGGAAGTATGTTTGCAAATACTTATTAAGTTACAAAAAAGTGAGTTTTTTGGTGTTGTCTTTGAAGTGCTCATTCTTTCTCCTTTGTTTGCTAATTAGAGTGATAGTGAATATATGGCTGGTCAACTGTCAGCATTTGGTTATGCTGTGACGGAGGATCCTGAGCAGGCGGACTTATGGCTGATAAATACGTACTTTTCTTGTTCATAATCTTCAATTGTTGTTTTTTGTTTCTCCCTTTCCCTTTGACTTCATGTCAACTTGTTTTCTTCTAAACATTTTGTTAAAGCTTAATGTACCTTCAATCAATGTCTATGCTATTCTTTTATATGGTCGTTTATATCTTATGCCCTGTTACATTCATGGTAGTGAATTGTAGTTTGGAAAAAGACATAGGAGAAATTACTTTGTGTGTCACTTGCAGGGGCATATAACTAAGTTCGACACTTCATGCATGTTAAAGTGTCAGCTAAACATTATCCTTAAGACTCGTCTCTTCCTGTTTGTCCTCTACATGATTACTTGTTGGGCACATTTTCTCTTACCAGTGTGAATTTCTGAACCCATTAATTGACTAATTGCTGCAGATGCACTGTTAAATCTCCTAGTCAGTCTGCAATGACAACCCTTATAGGGAAGTGTAAAACTGCAAAAAAGCCTTTAGTAGTGGCAGGATGTGTTCCTCAGGGTAGTCGAGATTTGAAGGACCTCGAAGGCATTAGCATAATTGGAGTGCAACAAATAGATCGTGTTGTTGAAGTTGTAGAGGAGACTTTGAAAGGCCATGAAGTACGGCTTTTAAACAGGAAAACATTGCCATCACTAGATCTTCCTAAGGTATCTCTTGGAGGCTGTGCATTGTTTGTATAATCATATTAGTGTTAGTTTCAGAAAACAATGTTGCTTAGGCTGCATTTGGTACGCTTGTTTTCCATTTTCATTTTCTATAGAAAATGCGATTTTTCAAAAAACGTGTTTGGTTTGCATTCTCCAGACTTGTTTTCCAGAAAAAGATATAGCGTTTTCTGAAAAACTAGAGAATGAAATAAAGTCATTTTCTAGAAAATGAGAAAATACAGTTTTTCAAAAAATGAAAATAGAAAATGAAGCAAACCAAACGCTCCCTTAGCTATTTTATACTAGATTCTAGTATTTTTATGATTCTAGAAGTGTGTTTTTAATGTAGAGTTGATGATCTCTTGTTCAGATCTTTACTTGCAAGGATACTTGTCTAACTCTTCTGTGTTTCTGCAGGTAAGGAAAAACAGGTTAATTGAAATTCTTCCGATAAATGTTGGTTGTTTAGGTGCCTGTACTTACTGCAAGACAAAGCATGCTCGTGGCCATCTAGGTAGCTATACAGTTGAAAGCCTTGTAAGTTAGCTGAACTAAGGTCTAGCTATAGATAGAATTATTCTTTTCAGATATAAGCCATATGCTGATGCAGGTAGAACGTGTAAAAAATGTTATTTCTGAAGGAGTCAAGGAGATTTGGTTGAGCAGTGAAGACACTGGTGCATATGGTTAGTGATTTTTTGGCGAACTATTTTAGTTAAAAATGTCATGACACAGGGTTGTCCTACCATGCTCAAGGAGTACCTCTTTAGGTGACAATTGAATCAAACGTTGATATATATATGTCTGGAAATGAGTATGAACTCAAGGATACGAAAGCTAAATAAATTTCCTATCAAAGATCTAAATATATTTTCATCTTATAAAGAAGAACATCTTAAAAAGGAATGCATACTATATAAAAGAACATCTATCAGTAAAATTGGTGCTTCTAAGAAAATGAAACACTGAACAAAACTTAAAACAAGCAAACACAAATGAAACAAAAAATGGATTCGAACATATGCCAGTATCTTTGAGCAACTCTATATATGCTAGTTGGAACTAGTCAAGACCTGCAATACATATGCTTGCCTATAAAATTTGGAGGACAAGGAAAATATAGAGTAAGAACATATTACAAAGTGGGTAAGAGGATAGATGTGCTTGAACATAATCTTATTTAAGAACTTAAGAACCAACACGAGGTATGCGTCCTAACTTTTTAGGTTTCGTTTATGCACATAATTAACTTTCAATCTTTATCACATTTATTTTATCATGAATATGGGTCACTAAAATCATCTGACACATGGGTCAAATTCCTCATAGGTGGTAGATAGCAATACAGCGAACAACACCATATTGACCATATGCAGTGCCACGAAGCCTGTAGGTAGTAGGTACTCAGGAACTTTGATTATATATCTACGCTTGGAGTATTCACTTTTTACCATTTATTTTCACCATTTACAATAGCGACTTGTTATAGCCATTTTTCACTTTAAGCTTTCGCACAATTATTCAACTTTTGGGTTTAAATATAATTTAGGTATATTACTTTTAAGTAATGATTAATTGGAGGGGCTAACCTATTTCACCATTTAATAAATGTTATGCTAATTTAACTATGTGTTAGAAGATGGTTGGAAGGTTTAATATACTATATGTAAACAAACATGAAAAAATGGAAGAAAATTAATATTGAATATGGAAGGAAAAAAACAATTTAGACAAGTGTCTCGAACATCATGTTATAACATGAAATTTTCTCCCCTTAAATGTGACCCAACAAGATGTTTCACATGATTGATAAACAACACAAAAATTAGCATTCATTTCACCCAAGAATTTAACCCATGATTTAATTTAATTTTGAATTGGATTAGCACCATTTTAGTTCCCTTTCTTGAAACAATGTTAGCACTATATATAATCTTTTAACACATTTAATGTATGCCCAAGGGATCATATAAGTTTACCCACATCAATAGATGCTGCGAGAAGGGCCAAAAGTCCTCAAGGTTAGTTTCTCACGAGTCTCTACATAATCACATAAGTATAACTTAATTAAAAAAAAATTAATATAAGATAGGAATATTAAACCTCAAATTCCATGTATTCCCTGGATTAGTTGATCCAATCTTGGTCCATCATCCTCAATACATCTCAATTTTTAAAGTAAATGGTTGTACTACCCCTTAAATCCAATTTATCAGAGTCAAGTTCACTAATATTACTATGTGAATCCTAAAAATATAAGTTCGACAAAGAAAGTGTTGCCTAGCTACTCTCTTTGAGCAAATAAGCAGAGTAGGTGTTTTGATAATGCAAAAAGCTCATACCAAAGCCCTAAAGTTGGGAACAAAGAAAGGGGAGGAGCACCAAGTTAGCTATTATAGATGGCGGTGTTAGTAATATGAGAGAAGTGTCCTAAGGCAATCGTCTTATGATTATAAACATTTATTTTAATAAATGAATATTCACTATTTGAGTATGCATGTCTGTGTATTTGATTGGGATCATAAACTCATTTACTGAATGTCCACAATACAATTCACAGCATGAGAGAATTTGTGATGAATTCACAAATAGTGATTATGTCTACATGTGCAATTGTGAAGTATTGAAATTGTCCCTAGTCGATGAATTGATAAATAAGGACACTATCAATTCTGTTGAGACTAGCATGGGTTATTCTCTAATCAGCTGATTCTCACTGGCTGGTGACATTGGGATGTCCGGAGATAAACATGAATGCTAGTTAAGGGAACTAGTTCATTGGAGTAACTGGCTGTAAAACTTCACATGGTAGTCTACACATAGAAATGTCAGTGAAGTTCTTACTGCGGCTTAAGTGCGATGCTCCTTTGACTTGCGGTGTTCAAGTCATCTTGGTCATGAAGACTTATACTTTAACATCTTAAGCAAGCATCTCCAAGGAGGTGTGGACCCAGGATGGTTGGGTATAAACCGAAGTGCCCGAAGATGTTTGAACAGCCTACAAAGGATTCACCACTCCTTGCGAGGGGATGTATACCCAAGGCCTATCGTCGGATTGTTACTCAAAGCCTCTGGCCAGAGCATGACATGTTCAGAGTATGAGTCTCTGAAAGACATGAGAGTAATTAGAATCCGTTAGACGAGAAAGACATTACTTGGGCTAGGTGTGACGTAGTACTGACACACATAGACCGTGTCCTGAACCAAGTGGGTATAAGATGGTGAAGGGAATGAGGCACGACTCATTAAAGCTGCTGAAGGGTTTCAGAATTATTTCTGAGGTCAACCGTTGATCTTTCGATTAATTGGGGGTCATGATGTACTACTAGGTGCCACTCATGATCGTTCTATAATTGGTTGATTATAGACGGCCAACATAAATCGAAAGCCTATTTAGTCACACGCACTACGAGTAATCCGAGGGATTTAAAACGAGTTGAAAATTGGATTTTCCGATCAAGAGAGATAAGTCGAATTTGAATTTATCAGAGACGCATCGGAAGTTTAAAATGGCTAAGTCTTTTGAAGGCTTATTGGGTGAATTAAATGAGTTTAATTCGCAAGGAGACGGCTTGGATTTGGCCGGCCAAAGAGGGTCCCCACCCTCTTTGGTTTGGCCGGCCACAATAAAAGGGAGAACCAAGTTTTTGGTTTAAATTATAAAATAAATCGAGCGTGATTTGTTTTATAAAATTATGGATAAAGAAATTTATAGAAATTTATTCTTTTTTTTTGAAAATTAAAATGAACCATGGATTGGTTTATTTTATTTTATAAAATCAATTATGAATTGATTTTTCCATGATAAGAAAAATTTATATAATAAATTTCTTGTAAAATTTTATTCCATAATAAAAGGGGAGACATGGTTATTTTTATTATAAATTAAGTTATAATAAAAACTTGGCATAACGGAATAATTCATAGAAAAATTTATAAGATAAATTTCTTATGAAAAATTTATTCTGTTAAAAGGAGACTTGGCGATAAAGAGACTACTATATAAAGGTGCAATGGCAAGGCTTGGAAATCAATTCAAGTGATCAAGGATTCTTGCCTAGCCTCCTTTCCTCTCCTTCTCTCCCTCTCCCTCCTCAAGTGGGCGCCGGCCCTAGAGGTTCCCCCTAGGGTTGCCGTGAGCCATCTCCACCAAGAAGGTGCCGAAGAAGAAGAAGAAGCGGATCGCGACTCCTTCCTTCCTCCCGGAATCCGGATTCCGTTCTTCGTTTGGTGGTCAGCTTTCATCTCTCTCTTGATATTCTTGTCGTGCCTTTGGAGAATCTAATAGTTCTTGTCGGCACGAAACTCGTGGCTTTGTGAAGTCATCCCGAAGAGAACTCGGCGTGGACGCGAATAGAGGCGGAGCTTCCAAGGGACGCTACGGTTGGATCTCGTCCCTTACTTCGAGTTACGCGAGGTATTAAGTAAATTAGTTTACTTTCTGCAAAATTTTAATTTATGATCATGTCTACACAATATAAGGTTGCATGCTAGATACGTGGTTGAAATAATTTGAGAAATTATTTATGCTAAACCTTCCGCTGCATGTAATTAAGTTTTAAAATTACGAACCCGTATCCATGTCAACATGCACCCGGTCCCAACAGGCGGCATGTAGGATGGGTTGTTGCCGCTAGGAAGAGAAAGGGAACGAGACAATACTAGAAGGTCTGGCAACAACGCTATAACATGCCTGAGGGTTGGATGGTGTTGCTCGGGCATGTGCAAAGGCTAAGTGGTGGCCATGTGTGTGTTCAAAAGGTGATTGTGTTTCAGGCACACAAAAGCAATGGCAGGGTGCTTCATGCAAGTGCAACAACGACTTCATGCGAAGGCTACAACAAGCGACTACACGAAGGGCAATGTGGGTGAATTAGAGCCATAACTAGGGAGGAAGGAGGTGAATGCTTTGAGGGAACACTTGTGAATGACCATGTTGGGGAGTGGAGGGGAAAAGGGTTTTATATACTTCATAGAAAACTAACTTTCCCACTAACCCAATTAACACAACTAAATTGGCTTAGCTCAAGTTTAAAAACTTGGTTCAATCTTAATTTACTCATAGATCCAAATCAAGTTTAGTTGGGATCTACTTGATTGTAATCTCCAACTTATGTGAAGGACTCACCCAAAACTTAATTAGGCCATAGATCCCCAAAGCCATTAAGGGAGTGTTTGAGAGAGCTTTTGCTTATTTAAAAGTGATTCTTATAAAGATTATTTCGAAGTTAGTGAGAAGCTAAAGTATGAAGTGTTTGAAAATTAAAAACCAAAAGTTGATACAAGATAAAGTTTGAGTATTTGATGAATAATTACGTCTAAGCTTTATTTTTAGTTAAATGACAATAATATCCTTAAATTTATATAAATTAATTTTTTTTAATTATCTAAATATAATTTTGATACACCATCAATAATAATATGTTTATATAATTATTATTATATTTTGAATATGGTATCAAAATTAACTTTTTTATAACATGAATGTTTGAAAAAATACAACAACAACAACCAAGTCTTATCCCACTAGGTAGGGTCGGCTATATGGATCCTTCTATGCCATTGGGCTATGTCTCCTATTATATTATCATCTATATTTAAATAAAATTTATCTTGTTTTATTGTTGCCGACCAAGTCTTTTTTGGCCTTCCTCTCCCTCGTTTAATATGCGTATTTATCATAGTTTCACATCGCCTAACAGGGGCATTATTGGTCATTAAGTACATGTCTGTACCATCTAAAATGTGTTTCTCGAAGTTTTTCCTCAATAAATGTAATCTCGACTCTCTCTAATGCTTCGTTTTTTTATTCTGTTCATTCTCGTATGTCCACACATCCACCTTAACATCCTCATCTCTGCAACTTTCATCTTTTGCTCATGTGCCCGTGATAACCCAACATTCAGCACTATATAACGCAGCAGTTAACTGCCATTTTGTAGAACTTCTTTTAAGTTTTAGAGGTACTTTATAACCACATAAAACACCCGACTCTAATCTTTATTTCAACCATTCTGCTTGTATTCTATGTAAAACATTCTCTCAATCCCTCCATCACTTTGCAAAAATGATCCTAAATACTTTAAGCTCTCAGTTTTATACAATTCGTCATCTCCTATCTTAACAATTGTCTCATTACGTTTAATATTGCTAATTTAAATTCCATATATTCTGTCTTTACTAAGCCTAAAACATTTCACTTCTATTGTTTCTCGCCATGATTCTAGTTTTGCATTTACTCCTTCATGTGTCTTGTTTATCAAAACAATATCATTTGCAAACAACATGCACTATAGTACTGTATCTTGAATGTGTCCAGTGAATTTGCCCATGATTAGTGTAAAAAGATAGGAACTCTGAGTTGATCCTTGATGTAACCCTATCCTTATTGGAATACTTCAATTAATCCGCCTGAAGTCTTCACTCTGGTCGTTACATCTTCGTACATATCCTTAATTAGTTCAATATATATTACGCCAACGCCTCTCTTTTCCAGAATTCTCCGTATAATTTCTCTTGGGACCCTATCATAAGCTTTTTCTGAATCAATGAATACCATGTGTAGATCTTTCTTTTGCTTCCGATACTTTTCAATTAATTGTTTAAGAAGATGTATAACTTCTATTGTCGACCTTTCAGGTATAAACCTAAATTGATTTTCGATCAGCGTGGCTCCTTAATCATTTTTCTATTACTCTTTCTAAAGTTTTATAGTATGACTCATTAGTTTAATACCCCTATAGTTTGCACAATTTTTCACATCGCTTTTGTTCTTATATAAGGGAACTATAGTACTTACCCTCCATTGATTAGACATTTTTTTTGTTTTCAATACCATATTAAATAATTTTGTAAGTCATTCAATACCTTGTTTCCCTAAGTACTTTCATACCTCTATTGGGATATCATCTGGTCCCACGGTTTTTCCATTTTGCATCCCTTTTAAAACTTGTTCTACTTCTGAAGTTTGAATTCTCAAATGAAAATTAAAATTTCTATGCTCATTTAAACTACTTAAATGACCTAAGTTAAGTGGTCCCTTAAACCTTCATTAAAAAGTTGATGAAAGTAAATCCTTCACCACTCTTTTATTTCTCTTTCATTTACTAGCACTTTATTGCATTCATCATTAATACATCTTATTTGGCCAAGTTCTCTTATTTTTTTTTCTCTCGCTTTAACTATTTTATAAATGTCTCTTTCCCTTCTTTTGTATCCAAGTTTTGGTATAATCGTTTAAAAGTTTTATTTTTTGCTTCATTCACTGCTTTTTTAGTCTCTTTCTTGGCTATTGTATATTTTTTTAAATTTTCCTCGTTCTTTAAAATATATAATTCCTTATAGGCTATTCGTTTTTTCCTTTATTTTCTCTTGTACTTTCTCATTCCACCATTAAGATTCCTTACTTGGTAGTGCATGCCCCTTTGACTCACCGAGTACACCTTTAGCTATTATTTTCAACTTTGATATCATCTTATCCATGTCGTATTAAAGACACTGTATATTTTATCTAATGCTTGCATTCCTACCTTCTCCTTTAATATGTTTTGCTTTCCATCCTTTAACTTCCACCACTTAATTTTAGGAGTCATGTATTTTTTTCCTCTATTGATACTATATTTACAGCGTATATCTAACACTACTAATCTATGTTGGGTAGTTAAGCTTTCTCTAGGGATGACCTTACAATCTTTACAAATCTTCCGATCTCTCTTCCTAACCATAAAAAAGTTAATTTGCGATTTATTATTCTCACTTTTGAATATGAGCAAGTGTTCTTCTTTTTTCTTAAAAAATGTATTATCTAATATAAGGTCACATGTTATCGCAAAATCCAATATAGTTTTTCCTTCTTCATTTTTTGTTCCAAACCCATAACCCCCATGTACCCTCTTATATTCTTTATTTTTCACTCCAATATATCCATTTGGATCGCCTCCTATTAAAATCATTTTATTTGACGGAATGTTTTGTAATATCTCATCTAAATCACCCAAAATCTTGATTTGATTTTTTCATCTAATCCTACTTGAGGTGCATATATGCTAATTATGTTCACAACTTTTTTTGCCACTATTATCTTGAGAACTATAATTCTATCCCCTACTCTAACAACTTTATCTTTTAAAGAACTATCTACAAAAATACCTACACCATTTTTTGTTTTACTTTTTTTTGTGTACCATAACTTAAAACCCGAATTCTCTATTATTTTTGCCTTATTGCCTACCCATTTTGTCTCTTGCACACACAAAATACTAATTTTTCTCTTAATCATCGTATCTACCACCTCCATTGTTTTACTAGTGAGAGTTCCTATATTTTATGTTCCAAATCTCAGACTATTACTTTTTTTTATAATGTTTATTCTTATCCCACCTATGGTGTGAGAACTCTTGCCTATTTAACACTACACCCAAGTTCTTATGGAGATATAGCGATCCTTGTCGAGACGTTATAGTCGGATCCTGCAACGCGAACCCTTGCATATTTAGTACTACACTCGAGTTCTGGAGATGTAGCAGTCCTTGCCGAGACATTAAAGTGGGACCCTGCAATACGTTCCTTCCGGGGAACATCCTAACATTAGCATAATAGTTTAATGGATCAATTATTGAGTATTTTCCATAATTTTTTTACGCTGGCTGGCAACCTAATGCAACCTTCCTTTTTTATCGGGTTTGGGACCAACCATGACTAGGTTGTCACAAGCGGAGTTAATGTTTGAAAAAATATATTAAATTAATAAAAATATAAATATAAAAAATGAAAAAATTTATATAAATATACAAAAATATTTATAAAAAATTCTGAAAAATACAAATTATAAAAAATATAAAATATTATTTAAAAAATAAATACTTATAATAAAAATATGATTGAAAAATTCATAACGTCAAAAATGTGGTGGTTAATATTATTAACATAAATGTTTATTTTTAATTTTAGAGTATAAACAAAAAAAACAGATGAAAAAGCATTAAATTTTATTTCTAGCTTTTGAGTAACAATTATAGAAGCTGAAGCAGAATTTGATATTCACAAACACTCATGCAGCTAGAATTTAAGAAGCGCTTAGTAGAAGCTCTACCAAGACTCTTTAAGTTGGTTTGCTTTTTTACTTAAATTGGTTGTCTAAATTTCAAAAATAAATTAATACAAATCAATTAAATAGGATAATTTGATATCTAATAAAAAATTATTGCAAATAATGAACTAAAAGTGATTGCTCGTATGAATTAATGTTGGAAATTGCCAAGTATCTTCTATCTTAGCTTATACCAAGAATGTGTAGCCTCTCTTTTTATACCTAGAATTGATACTGCATCATGAGCAAAATTACTCGTTTAGATGAATAGGAGGAAAGAAGAGGGAGAGGGAAAAGATCATGTTCTTGACACGAGAAAATATGATCCCATGTATTGTTTTTTTATTCTTTTTCCTCCCCTCTCCCTCTTCTCTCTTCCCTCTTATGATCCTATCCCTCCACTCTAGTAAACAAACCGTCTAATCGAGTTAGTGGACATTCAATTATCTGAGCAGAGAAGGCAGTTATTAGTCTTAGTTGACTTAGATGCAATGGTTAGAGCCATTTTGTTTCTGGTATTTTGCTTTTCTGAGATTTCATAATTTAATCCTTCACGTTGTGTATCTGATAATAAATAATAGGTCTAAGTGAGATGCTAAATTGCAGGTCGGGATATCGGAAAAAACCTTCCAATTCTTTTAAATGCTATTATCGCTGAGCTTCCTCCTGATAGCAGTACCATGCTTCGCATAGGCATGACCAATCCACCATATATACTGGAACATTTGAAAGAAATTGCTGAAGTTCTGAGTCACCCATGTGTATATTCGTTCTTACATGTTCCTGTTCAATCAGGGAGCGATTCTGTCTTAACAGTAAGTTGGATAAAAGATTTCGTGTCTATCTAGATGTATTTCTCTCTTTCTCCTCTCTCTTTGTCATGAATTTGTCATACTACAGAATTAAATAAATTTCCAATTTATGACTTTACCTGCAACTTATGGGCCTGTTAACAATCTTAGGCAATGAATCGTGAATACACTGTAAGTGAGTTCAGAACAGTGGTTGACACTCTCAAAGAGCTTGTTCCTGGGATGCATATTGCTACTGATATAATATGTGGTTTTCCTGGTACTTTTTTTAGTTTATTTTATTAATTTTACCAATTAATGTGGTTTTTTTATGGTTCTTGATATATAGTTTCTCTTGTCTTATTTCTTTGTGCGATTTTCTTAGAACCTATGAATAATCAGTAGGTCCTTACTATCACGATATAGATACTTTCTGAATAATCCTTACATCATGATATAGATATTTTTTAAATATTTTCTTAGTAATTGTTTATCATGTCCGAGATGTATCCGGATGCTTCTGAACACTTCTTGCACATTTTAGGTGAAACAGATGAAGATTTTGAACAAACTGTCAATCTTATAAAAGATTACCAGTTTGCACAAGTTCACATATCCCAATTTTATCCAAGGCCAGGTATGTTCTACAGTTTTAGTCACTGGCAATTTGTTTGTAATTCATTGAATATTTTGTAAGCTTTATATGCTGAGCAGGTTACATAAATTGACAAGAAAGCATTATGCCTAGGAAGATTGCTTTGCTTAAATTTTGCCTTTTTCTTACTAGTTGACCTAGTTTAAATTTTAAGTGTTTTTAACTGCGCATTTTTGATAAAATTATTTCTATCAAAAAAAGTTGTTTAAAACTAAGAGGCTTGCTCGTGGCAATGTTGACACTATTCAACTATTGTGGATTTGGTACATTTGATTGTTGACATGCCATGAATGTGCTATTTCTGTTGCACATTCATGGGGCCGAGCCGGTGGGAAACTTCGGTGGGGTCGGACTGGTCGTCCCAGGTTCGCTTGTTACCTGGTTCATCATTTTCTTTTATATTGCACACAATTCTCTAGGTACGACCTGGCTATTGGATAATGTGGTGGACACGCAACACCTCCACATAACATATTGGCAAATAGAGATAATTAAAATAATAGACAATATAATATGTATCTCAAAGGATCTGATAAAAGTAGAAAGCTAACAAAATATACCACAAATATTTCTCATGAATTAAAAATGTAAATGGTAAACATATGCTACAAGCTAAAAGAAAAATTAGAAAACAACAGCAATTATACTTTTATTCTACTACGTGGGGTCGGCTATACGGATCCTCCTATGTTATTGGGCTCTATCTCCTACTATATTAATATCTATATTTAAATAAATTTTATCTTATGATTGCTAATTAAGTTTTCTTTGATCTTTCTCTTATTTAATGTGTGTATTTATCATAGTCTCACATCGTCTTACTTGAGCATTTATTGGATGCCTAAGTACGTGTCTATACCATCTTAAATGTGTCTATTAGAATTTTCTCAATAGGCGCAATCCTGACTTTCTCATCAATATTTTTGTTTCTTATCCTGTCCATCCTCATATGTTTACCATCCACCCTAACACGACTCTCATGCTTTGCTTGTCTGCTCGCTTTGCAACCAAACATTCAACTCTATATAACATAGCAGGTTTAACTATAACCATCGTTTTGTAGAACTTCCAATAAAGCTTTTTAGAGGTAACTTACAATCACAAAAAACACTTAATGTCATTCTCCATTTTAACTGCTTGTATCCTATATGAAACATCTCTATGAACCTCTCTATCCTTTTGCAAAAACGATCCTACATTTTTAAAACTCTCAATTGCAGTAACTTGTTATTTCCTAGCTTTATATTTGCCTTGCTACGGCCTACGTTTAATATTTCTAAACTAAATTCCACTTACAATATGTCTCGCTAAGATTTGAACTTAGCATTTAATGTTTCATGTGCCTCATCAACTAAAACAATGCCATCCATAAATAACATTGCCATTGAAATGTGTCTTGGATGTGTCTAGTGAGTTCATCCATGACTAGTATAAAAAGTATAGATATAGAGTTTATCCTTGATATAATCCCATCTTTATAGGAAACACTTTAGTTAATCTGTCCAGAGTTTTCACTCTTGTTATTACTTTCTTGTATATATCCTTAATTATTTTAATATACATTGTGCTAATACCTTTTTTTTCTAGAATTCTCCATATAATCTTTATAGCAAATATTATGCCTGTGTCCATCAAACTATTCCGCTAACAATAACACATTTGAATAGATTTAAAATAAAAAACTAGTTTCTCAATTCCAAAAAATTACCATACAATTAATATTAGTATAAATAAATGTTCAGATCGTCCAAGTAAACTTATTAATCAAACCATCAGTAGCTAAATAAATTTTCAAATCTCACAAGTAATATAATCATTTCATCATTTTTCATGGCGCTCAAAGAAAGCCATATTCATCCTAAAAATAAATGATTCGTATTCTCACTTTTTGAATCATTTTACGAATTATCTCTTTGAAATTTTCTTCCCTTCGATTACCTTCCTCGATGAACTTATCTTCCCTCTGTCAATTTTCTATGATAACAAGTTCCATTCATTTTTACTTCATTTCTTCCTCCATTCTCTTGCTAGCATCACACATGTCTTCAATTTCTTGATCAGCAGACATCTCATTACTTGTCAGTATAAGCCAACTTCCATTATAATCTTCTAGAGTATCAATCACGTCCAAATCCATACACCCTTCCCACCCTTCCTTTAGACAGGTGACCCACCATATCACACCACGATTTGAAATTGAATGAAGATGAGAAGATTGATCATCAACATTTTGTTTCTCTCTATATTTTTCTTGTCCATATTTCAATAACTTATATTAGTCTAATAAATAATAAACAAACAAACGAGATGCACTGCTTTGCAATATATAAATATTGGTATTAATCAACTTCCAAAATCCAATGCTATTCTTAAAACAATGGACAAAGGTTGTACTTGACTGATGGGTCGCATCAAGAATTTAACTGCAAAATTGCTAACTAATAGGCTTTTTGTACAAGTTAACTCTATCTTGTCAAACAAAAAGATATAATTATGTTAACAGTGCAAGAAAGAACCAATCAATGGTGGGACCTCAATAAGAAATACATTGCAATAGAGCTGCGCTAAGTTAAAGTATTGGTTGAATGCATATTCCATTTAAATAGAAAAAAATCAAACGCGAAGAGAACATCTCCATCAACATTAGTTTTGTAATTGAGGCTACTTTCCGTCAGCAATGACATTATACTTTAACCCAATAATTCTGTACTAGATTGGTTCTGCTACCTTATTAAAGGACAACCTCATTTTAAAGATGAAAGTCTATCAAAGAAGGTGAGACATTTAATATTGATTGGTTCTCATAATGCATAAAACTTTTTTTTTTTTGGAAATTTTGAGATATTCTAAGCTAACAAATTGACAAATATGATCCAACCAAACAACCAAAGTTATATTCATAATATGTTATGATATTACCAACACGATATAATAAAAAAGTAATGAAAAACTAATTATTTTGACTCACATTAACCTGGGCTTATTTGTGGTCTACAAACACTTTGGTACCTTGCTTCCTTTTATGCATTAGTTTAAATAAATCTTTATTCTACAATTATATATATCATATGTCAATATAAAACATAACAAATGAGATACATTTAATTAAAATATGAATACAAAAATTTAGCAACAGATATGTAAATTATTTGGATAAAAACTTTAAAAAAGATGGTTTACCCGCCTCTAATAGTGTGTCCTAAAAGAAATTGAACTCCCGACAAGCTTGGTAATAGATAAGGGTGTCAAAAATGAACCCCATTTGTCAACCTGACCCGAGTCGGCGCGAAAAATATTGGGTTAGGGTTGGGCATTTTAGGGTTTGGGTCATATCAGGTTGGACCCGAAATTTGATTCTGAAATTTTTTTTGGGTGTTGGGTTGGGTTCAGGTTGACTGGGTTGACCTGAATTTAGGATGGAATTTCTACCATAGAAATTCGGGTTATGTGTTTAAATTAAAATATTATTATTAATGAATAACATCGCATAGAAAAAATCAAATATATTGGTTGAGTTATTCAGCTTGGTCGGGTTCGGATTTGTAGTTTTCATGTTGGTTCGGGTATATAGTTTTTAGGTTGGTTTGGGTTTGGGTCGGAATTTTTTTATAATACCCTTGCTTCAACCCGACTCGAACCCACCCGACCCACCCGATTGACACCCCTAGACCCATCCTTCATTGTCATTCTATTCTTATGTGCAGCTTCACCTTTTGATTTTGTAATATTCTTTGTACCAATGATCCTTAACGAAGTCATTCCATATATGATTCTTTGTACCTATCATATTTAATATGTTTGGTTCTCTTCCTATTATCTTCTTGTGCTAATGATAATGTTGTTTTTTTAGCTAAATGAATTACTGCCCTATATCTCTTATTTGCATTTTCATTCCACACCTTTTTCATTTCTCTATCCGTAAAATTATCTCATTTAAATCTTAACTACATCATTTCCGTTAAGGAATTAATGGTTATAAAGAATATCAAAGGTGAACTAACTCATATAAAATTTTTTTAGATAAAAATTGTTACTTTACCTTAAAATTGTCCCAAAGTAAATCCTTAGTATCATTAGGCATTGTTTACCACATTGGCCACGCTCCTTTAATGACTCCTTTTATATCATTTGTAATATTGCGATGAACTTCAATTTCAACAAGTCTGTATATAATAAAATTAAGGGGGCGTTTGGTTCAAATTTGTTAATCGGAATGGTAATGGTATTCATTGAGGGGTCAATGGTAATGGGAATCGTGATTGCATTGATAGTGTTTGGTTCAAATCCTGGAATGAAAATTATTGTCATTGATGCTGTTTGGCTCAGTTCAACTTTAGTAATGGGAATCAAATAAATTTCCAATTTTACCCTGTTATTAATGCATTAAAAAAATAATAAAAAATAATTTCTCTACCTTTTAAATAACAAAATATAAAAATTTATTTTCACATTCAAGCTTTTGCTGAGAGCTAAAAGGCATTCCTACATCACGCCAATCTTATATTTACCCAATCATACATAAGACTGACATCGAATTGGAATGAATAGAAAATATCAACAAAACAGTAAACAAACAATAAAGGACCACATGCCAAGGTTGTTCAGAGGGTGTTTTATGTTTATCAAAATTCCCTTTCCCTTTCATATATAACACTAGTTTTTGACAACTATAAAAATATAATTATTTCCCTACAGGACATCTTTTTGTATAGAAACATCTATTGTCAGCAATTGTTAATGATATATAGCTGTTTGTACTACTTGTGAATGTTGTCTCCACAACCTGATATAAGAGAAATCCTTAGCTCAACTCAGTAAAGATTGACAAAACATAAATTGCCAAAATTCGTAAGACAATTCCAAAAATAGAGAACAATAGAGAACAATATCATATGTTAGTTGAAATGATAATTCCAAAAATAGTATCCCATAATAATGTAATTCTACCCAAAAAGAAAAACAGTAGCTTCGATAGTTGAAGATGACAATTCCAAAATCAAGATCTTAATAGACTATCGTTAGATAAAAGTGAGCACATATTCCCTCACTTCAGCGGAATCTAAATTGAATAACAAGTCCACATTCAAAGGGTCTTGACATATTGCTTTAGAAGCCTTGTACTTATCTGAACCACTAAACCCATGTTTTTCTAGCAGTTCAAGAACTTGTGCCATTCTTGATGTTGTACCTTGCATCCAAGTTGACATTGTGCCAAGGTGAGCATCAAGACTCTTCATAAAACCCCGAATTTCATCATTAAATTCCTTATGCTCAGTTTCAGCATTCTTCACATGTGCAAACTTGGTCTTCTTTGAAGTTTTATGTTCTTGATGAGGGATTTTTTTTTGGAAGCACGTGAATTGGAAGAATTAGATGGCAGTGACTCCATGCTAGATAAAAATTCAATTTCAGTGTTGGAATCACTCTCGTCTATCACAGGCAAAGTAACATCAACATTTCCTAAATTCTGCTCAGCAGCAAATGGATCTTCAGCCACATCCCCCGTTGCTCGATCCTTGCCATACACAATATCCAAATCCGTAAAGTAAGGGACTGAGATATTATACAAGCGCTTAGCATCTTTGTGGGTCTGTAAAAAAAATAGCGTGGTATTCCATTATACAACAAGAGAAAACATAATAACAAATCATAATCTATAAAACATGTATTCATTCTACTCATTATCGAAGTAATCAAAATATACATCTACCAGACAATAAAACACTTGAATTGACATACCTTAATCCATTCAGTATACCATGTAAATTCACATGCAATTTTTTTTTCAACATCATTCCAAGAACAACCACTCTGCTTGCACATTTCATTAATAGCATGGTACCTTCCCTTCAAAAACTTGATCCTAGAGTCAATGTGCTTCATTTCGATTGACAACTGAGGTAACTTTTGCACCATCAACCTTTTTATCTCGTTCATATAATTATTCTTAAAACCACTATCTACTTTCCAAAGAGGGTCAGTGGCTATATCTTGTAAACATTTAACTAAGACCCAGCTTTCCTCCTCAGTCCAAAATCGCTTGTTCTTGCCTCTTCCATATTCCACATCATTTGTCTCTTGGTTATGATCATCCATTGTACTGCTATTCATCAATCTGTGATTCAAAAAATATAAATTCTGAAAGCATAATAATGTAATTATACACATAATATAACAACTCAAAAACATAAATATGAAATAATATTGAAAAAAGTTAGGCAGTACATAAGACAGCTAGCAGAGTCATACAAAATCTTACATTACATAAAAATTGTTCTAATTGAAAAAAGTTAGGCAGTACATAAGGCAGCTAGCAGAGTCATACAAAATCCTACATTACATAAAAATTGTTCTAATCAAAATACAACAAAAGGACAAACATATGCAGTAGTCATTCCATCTCAAAAACTCCATTTCTCCAATTATTAAACATTTCATTTGCCATATTATTCCTGAACGCATTCCACTGATCAGTTGGGGCAATTGTTCGTATGTATTCCACTTCATCATCATCATCATCATCATCACTTTCCTCATCTTCGCTCTCTTCATCAGCCTCTATAGCTTCCTGAGGATCTTTGCTCATAAATTTACGAATTAGATTATGGAGTAGACAACATGAAATAATAACACGCACTTGGGTTTGTATTGGGAAAAAAGAAGGGGATGCTAGAATTTTCCAACGCCCCTTCAATAAACCAAAACACCTCTCGATTACATTTCTTGCTCTAGAGTGCTTCATATTAAAATATTCTTCTGGAGTCTCAGGTCGATGACCATCAAACTCATTAAGATGATACTTATGCCCACGATAAGGTGCAAGAAATCCAGAAGAATTGCAATAACCAGCATCTACCAAGTAGTAACAACCTTCGACAATAAAACAAAAAAAGTAAGACTACAATAAACAACTTATTTGCGAAATTTAAAATTAGGGTTCGTTGGTTAATTCATATTTTTTTTATATACCTTGAGGAACTTTAAGCCCAGTAGGTCTACTAATGGCATCTCGAAGAACACGACCATCATGAGCAGAACCTTCCCATCCAGGTAACACATATATAAATTGCATATTTGGGGAACATACTCCCAACACATTTGTCGCTATACCTCCCTTCCTTGTGCGATAACGTTGTTTTTCTTCTTTAGGAGGTGTCACCGGAATGAAAGTACCGTCTAATGCGCCTAAGCAACCATTTAATATTCAAATGAATTAATAAGAAATACTACTAAAACATAATGACCCTAACATGTTATTAAATATTTGTCATATGTTATTACCTTAAATGGTTTCCATCTGTCGTCTCCACAGTCTTCTGGTATAGGTTCTGGTGTTTTAAGTAATATGCGATGAAGCTTTAAAATTGCATGAAGACAAAGATTAAAGTGACGACTCACAGTCTCTTGACTTCGACGAAAAAGAAGACTAATTGTTCTGTTTTTCTTATGATGTGCCAGAACATAGATAAAAAAAGCCACAATTTCATCACTAGATGCATTTCTTGTGTCTTTTAATCCCCCAATGTCTCTTACCATATCACATAATATTGCAAAGGTTCTCCTATCCATACGGAGTTCACTAATACAAAATGCATCATACTCTTTTGTAAGGCTAAATATCCATTGCATTCGCTTAATTCGTTTTTCTTCCTTATTTTTTATCCTGCAAATTTGAGTGCGTCGATATATCCGATACGAATGTTGATAGAATATGAGGACCAACACAGCCA
The DNA here is from genome assembly GCA_024364735.1 of Boesenbergia rotunda. Taxonomy (NCBI): domain Eukaryota; kingdom Viridiplantae; phylum Streptophyta; class Magnoliopsida; order Zingiberales; family Zingiberaceae; genus Boesenbergia; species Boesenbergia rotunda. Next base: position 1,200 of record JAGFNQ010003793.1, on the reverse strand, counting down.
TAATCACAACATGTGTAACCCACAAGGTGCATATTAAATTTCGACTTCTACTATTAAAAGGAGGTCGTGCCATATTTTCTACAACAAAAAAGCAAAAAATAATAATAAGTATATTAAGACAAAAAAAACAAAACAGTATGCCATCTAAAAATCATACGTGTTGCATTCATAAGTAATTTTAAGTTTGCATTCATCTACTCACTAGGCACAAGAAAAAAATGACTTATCTAAAGGGGATACAAGAAAGCAATGAAAGAAAACAATGAAAGAAAGAAAATATATAGAATCTGAACCATTACTAACAATTCGAAGGGATACAAGAAAGCACATAGAATTTATCTAAAGGGGAAAAAAATGAAAACACAAAACACAGCCATAAATCTGCCTAAAGAAAACATAGATCTTTTAGGCGAAAAAAATGAAAAAAAAAAACACGGAATCTGCAAGGGCTATAAAGAAAGCTTGGATTGCATAAACAATTCGAAGGGGTTGATTTTTTTTTTTAAAAGAGGACTTACAGGGAGAGTTTTGGCCGCCGGAGAAGGGTGCGGCTGACGGGGAGGCTTTTGCTGCGATTGACGAAGGTGATAGAGAGAAGAGAGAGTTGCGATTGTGACCGACGGAAGAGGCTTGCGAGCTCCGCCGGACGAAGGATATAGTAGAGAGCTTGGAGGAGGGTTGCGACTGCGGGAGAAATCGGCGTAAAAAGAAACGAGAAGGAGTCGGTTTAGAAAAAAAAAATAGGTCAAGGGTATTTTTGGTATGAAGTGAAAATTTTGATTGATTAAAATGAGGGAATAGTTGATAGAAGGGGGGAGACACGGGAATGAGTCATTACTGAATTATAATGATTCATTCCCTAATTTGTATCCCCATTACTGTAACCCAAACATTAACTATGGTAATCATTTATTCCCATTCCTATTCCCCACCTTTATTCCCTTAAACCAAATGGCCCCTAAGAATATTATAACAATAAAAATAACATTACAAAAATATCAATATTTATTAATTTAAAAGGTCATATGATTTACTTATTGATAACCATGTTTATTTTAGATTGTACATCAATGTTCGCTGAATTTGAGATCCTTGATTAGGCCCTCTTCGTTGAACTACTGATGAATTACCTTCTTCATATCAAGCAGCATTGGTCACATCATTTTTGAAATTTGTCTTCCTTCATTCTATGACAAATAA
>JAGFNQ010003792.1:0-28038 GCA_024364735.1 Boesenbergia rotunda | reverse complement strand
CTGTGGGATCGGATTGAATCGATAGAGGGGGTGAATATTGATCGTAAGACTTTTTTGGAAAGCGAAGAGTAATTGCACAGCGGAAAACGAAAACCAATCGCTAACATGATTTCTTTTTACTTGGTTCGGAGTCGCGGTCGGTTCCTACTCCAAGGCCCACGGTCCTTGACCGTTTACGATGGGCAATTCTATATATTTGTAAAAGATTACAAGTCGCAAGTACAAATATAGAATTGAAAAGCAATTACAGCACTTAACAAAATTAGCTTTTACCGACGACCGGAGAAGTTAGAAGTTTCCAGAGCAGCGGGTCGTCGTCAGCGCTTGAATCACGAGTACAGAACTTGTCGGAGCAGAGCCCTTGAGCATAGCAGTTGAAAGCAATTGATGTTGAAGCCTTGGGGGTGAACCCCCTTTTATAGTAGTCAGTGGGGCGCCTGTATTGAAGGGGGTGCCTGACACGTGGCGTATCCTGCACGAACTCCAATCCGCAGACTCGGTTAGTGCCTATCCCCTTCCATTGAGGCGCCTGAGCTGATTGGGGCGCTTGTATTAACATAGGTGCCTCACTTGACTTGGTCCAGAGGCTTGGTGGCAGTTTCCTTCGATGAATTTGGAGTAGCCTTGCATTGGGGCGCCTGTCTCATCACAAGCGCCTAGCCCAGTGAGGTACCTGAATGCAGTAACTTCATCCCTCCGTTCTTGCAACCAGGGTTAGTTCCAAAACACACAAAGCATATACAAATGATATATTAAACATGATTTATAGCCTAAGCTATCTTGGTTCTGACATTGGGCTTCCCAAATGGAACCCTAGGTTGAACCGACGCCTAATGTTCCCTCCTACGGGGAGCGCGTCCTCACCTACTCCCCTCGGGAGAATTTACCTTTTTGCCAAACTGCTCCTCCAGTTGGACTTTTGCCCAGCTTCACTCACCAGGTCTTCGTGCCCAATCTGCGATCAGGTCTTCGTGCCCAATTTCACTCACCAGGTCTTCGGTGCCCAGTCCTCAGTCAGGTCTTCATGCCCAGCATTACTCACCAGGTCTTCGTGCCCAGCTTCACTCACCAGGTCTTCGTGCCTAACCTTATGTCAGACTTAGTTGCCCAGCATGCGGCCAGGACTTCGTTGCCCAATTTATAGAACCTTAGTGTCTAGTTTATCTAGGACTTTCCTGCACACTTAATAAACTTGTTAGATTACAACCAAATCTTAACTTCTAAACCCTTTGCCATTTTCAAAACAAAGGTTTGACTTTGGTGCTTCTGACACCAACATTGACTGCCTCGGAACACATCGACTCCTGAACGGAATCAGAACCAGACGAGGACGTCGGCACCGGAAAGCTTTCGATCTCGGAGGACGGACAAATCATGGTAAGAGGTTATCCGGAATCCGAAATTTATGATTTAATTTCTTACTTGTCACGCAAGTTGGTGAAAGCCAACATCCGGGTTGAAATCCTCCGACAGGAAGTCAAACTCCTGAAAGAGGAAGTCAACTCGAGTTCCTTGACTGAGCCAGTTCAAGAAGAAACTCAACTCAAGTTCAAAAGCTTGAGGAAGAGAATTCTTCCTTGAAAACTCAAGTCAAGGAACTCAGAGTCGCATTAGAATGATTCACTTCAGGTTCCAAGAATCATGACATGATTCTTGGAAAATAGAAGTTTGTTCTCAATCGATCTGGATTAGGCTATCGAACCAACTCGCGACAACGCTCTTACTATTCAGTATTGAACCAACCTAGAACCCGAGTCCAAGCATGGACCCCAAAGCTATGTTTGAATAAATAAGCTGGACCAAACCAATATTGGATCCCCAAGGATAAGATTCACATCTTGTCTAACCCTTATCGAGGCTTCAGTCCAGGGGAAGCTAATATAAAATTCATTTTTATAATTAGATAATTTTTTTAATTGCTTGTTTATTTTATTTTTTTTGCAAATTTTATTATTCTGTTTAGACATAGGAATGGTTAATTTAAGGACAAAAAGACTTACTTAAAACTTGAACAACATAGTATTAGGTAAAGGTGAGATGATAGTACGTTAGGGAAGCCCTTCTAATAAGGTCAAGTAGGGTAAGGCATACCTTACTTGGTCTATTTAGTCTGGTGGAACAAGCCGAAGCTACCGATCCAAAACCTAAGCTAGTTAGACCAATATTTTTCAAGAAGTAATTTGAAAATGAACTTTCGGTAAAAGGCTTTGTCAAGGAAAGGATTGTTGCTCCAATAAGGCTATGGTCAAAGAAGGCCTCTGTGCCTCGCCAAGACCTGGAAGCCGATTATCGAAATTCAAATTCAATTTACTATTTGATAAATTTGAATCTAACACAAGTTTTAATTAAATCTTAGATTCAACATTTTTTTTGCAAAGTTAATAATCTTTCAAAAAATTAACTCTACAATATTTTCAAAATTAATTCAACATTTTTTTCAAAGTTAATAATCTTTCAAAATTTAATTCTACACTTAACATGTTGATCTAACATTTTTTTCATAATTAATTAAACTCATATTTGAAAACTTGTCTCACAAAAACCTATAAGGTCAACATGCTTGATAACGTTAAATGTGAGTGAGACAGACTAGGTAGTGAAATTCAATTCAATCTATCCCTATCTCTACATAAATGGATCCAAATCAAAACATACTTTATGTGTAGGAACATAATGATTTGGACCAGTGGATGTTGGATAGTGAAAGCTCCAGACACATGACTGGGGATAAATTGAAGTTCACCAAAATCAAGTTCAAAACCCTAGGCTCAGTAGTATTTGGCAACAATGCTACACTTAAAGTAATTGGGTCAAGTAACATTGAACTTAACTCAGATTTTATCATTAAGAAGGTATTATTAGTTGAAAATTTCAAGTTCAATTTGCTTTGCATTAGCCAACTTTGTGATATTGGTTATGTTGTTACCTTCACCAACTCTGACTGTCTTATTAGGAATCTACAAGACTCAGAGATAACACTTAAGGGTAGTAGGAAAAATAACGTTTATACAATTAATCTACCCATAGTACCCAAATGTTTTCTGACTCAACTAGAAGAAACCAATCTTTGGCATAGAAGACTAGGCAACACCCATGCCAAATTAATTTCAAAAATAACTCAACTTGGATTGATTAAAGGTGTACCTAAAATTAAGAACTTTGACAATACAATTTGTAATTCATGTCAATAAGGCAAACAAACCAAGTCAACTCATAAACCAACCCAGTCCGATTTAACCCAAGCCACACTTGAGCTCCTACACCTTGACCTCTTTGATTCACATGGAGCCAAGTCACTAAGCGGGAATTGGTACTGCTTAGTAATCATTGATGATTACTCTAGATTTACCTGGGTTAGGTTCTTAAAAACTAAAGATGAAACTTTTAACTCATTAATGATTTGTGCAAAATAATAGAAAATCAAAATGACCCAAAAATTAAAAGACTTAGAAGTGATCATGGGGGAGAGTTTGAAAATCAAAAATTTGAGGAGTTGTGTAAAATTGATGGGTACGTCCATGAGTTTTCATGTCCTAGAACTCCCCAACAAAATGGAATAGTTGAAAGAAAGAATAGAACCCTCCAGGAAGCCACGAGGACCATGCTCAACGAATATAACCTAACTAATTAATTTGGGGAGAAGCGGTAAATACAGCCAGTTATATTCAAAATAGGGTCTTAATTAATAGAAGACACAACAAGACACCCTATTAACTTTATTATCATAGATTACCTAATTTACATTATTTAAGAGTTTTTGGGTGTAAAGTCCATATTTTGAACACTAAGGACTACCTAGGTAAGTTTCAATCAAAATCAATCCCAGGGACCTTCTTAGGATATTCAACTAGTAGAGCCTATAGGTTTACAACAGACAAACCCACAAAATTAAAGAAACTTCCAACTTAATCTTTGACGAAGAAGCAGAAACAAAATCTATTGACAATCAAAACCTAAACAAATCAAATCTTGATCAAGAAGATAGTGAACCATTAATTGAACCATTAAATGAACTATCAATTGAACCAACTACTGAGGTATCAACTGAACCACTAGCTGAACCTACCCAAGTAGTTGAACCAAACATTCCAGCCGGACTTGAGGCTGAACCTAGTTCAAGAAAAACGAAGAAACCCAGACTCAATCATCCATCTGACCAAATCATGGGTGATCCAACCTTAGGAGTCAGAATAAGGTCTTCTTATAGAAATCATAGTCAGATTGCTCTAATATCAAAAATTGAACCTAAGACTATAGAAGAAGCCCTACCTGACCTAGATTGGATCATAGCAATGCAAGAAGAACTAGCCCAATTTGAAAAAAACCAAGTATGGGACTTAGTACCTAAACCTGAGGGTAAGTCAGTTATAGACACTAAGTGGTATTTAGAAACAAGCTAAATGACCAAGGGGAGATTGTGAGAAACAAAGCCCGCTTAGTAGCTAAAGGGTTTAGTCAAGTCGAAGGGTTAGATTATGATGAAACCTATGCCCCCGTAGCCAGAGTTGAATCAATTAGGATGTTACTAGTTTTTGCAGCCCATAGATGGTTTAAACTGTACTAAATGGATGTCAAGTCTGCCTTTCTTAATGGCTTTATAAAAGAAGAAGTATATGTAGGGCAGCTCTCAGGATTTGAGGACTTAGACATGTTGGTGCAAGTTGCATCAGTGATGTCCTCCTCTAAGTGTTTTAATGTTTGACAATAGACTTAAGTCAGTGATACACTGAACAGACAAAGGGGAGTTAAGAGAGAAGCAACAAAGTGGAAGAAAGTCCTAGTAAACCTAGGCAATAAGTCCTGGTTCGGGGAATTGGGCACTAAGTCCTGGCAAAGAGCTGGGCACCGAAGACCTGCTCGGAAGGTGGGCACGAAGTCCTGGTCGAGGACTGGGCAAGAAGACCTGGTCGAGAGTTGGGACCGAAGTCCTGGTCGAGGACTGGGCAAGAAGACCTTGCCGAGGGTTGGTCACCAAAGTCCTGGACTTAGGGCTTGGGCACGAAGTCTTGGTCCGAGGGACTGAGCAACTTAGCTGAGCGATGACTAAGGACAGAAGTAGAGACGGGTCGGGGTTCGGACGTCTCGAGATCTGAGAGTGTCGGAGGCTAAGAAAAAGTCCACCCGAAGGACTGGGTGACAACCGTCTCCTGAATGGAGTAGGTGAAAGGTGCTGCGTTCTCGGGGGTGGGAACTTGCGTCAGTTCGACCTAGGGTTTCGTGGGAGACCCAAAGTCAGAGCCAAGACAGCTACGGCTGTAAAAACTAACGAATATTCTTACCTTGTTTGTATTGGTACTAACCTTGAATGTAGGGACCGAAGGAGTGTGTTTCTGCAGCTCAGAACGCCCCAAAGGAGAGGGGCAGGCAGCTGGGCTAGGCGCCCGGGAGGTCCCGGGCGCCCAAGGTCAAAGCCAAATAAGCAGTTAAGCAAGAATCGCTTTGAAAGCATACTGGGCAGGCGCCCTGGAGGTCCCGGGCGCCCCCAAGGTCAAGGTAAAACAAGGAAGCAACAGTTGCTTCGAAACTGCACTGAGCAGGGCACCCTGGAGGTCCCGGGCGCCCTGAGTCAAAGCAAAAAGTGAATCGAAGCAAAATCAGCCACGAAGCTAGCAGACCATGTCAACCAGGGCGCCCCCAGTGTTCCGGGCGCCCCCGTCAGCTCCAGAGCCGATTCGAAGGGGATAAGCGCTGACCAAGTTTCGGATAGAGGTTCTCGGATCCGAAGGCACGTGTCAGGCGCCCCCGACGTCCCAGGCGTCCCCAGGAGCACTATAAAAGGGGCTCGACCCCTAAGGCTTCAAACACAACTGTTGTGAGCTATTTTGATCATTCTGAATGACGACAACGCTCTAAAGACGAGGCTCTACGACCGGGAGTCTCCCGGAGGAAGTGCGCGGCACTTCAGAGGTCCAGATTAGCCGAGCTTCAGATTTTGTTTTGTTCGGTTTGCTTTTATTTCCGCACTTAATTTTCAATATTATTGCTTGTAACTATCATCTGTAAGATGGGTTTTCTCCGCCTCCGAAAATTTTGAAAAGGAGACCAATAGTGGACTCACGCCGAGTACATAGGCCTTGGATATACTGACCCTGGGGTGTCGGGAACCAAGTAAATAAATCCCCGCGTGTCTGTCTTGCTTTTAGTTTTCTGTATTTACTTTTCCGCTGTGCTACTAACGTTCTAAGTCTAGAACGATCCAAGCTTTCTACGAAGTTTCCGCGAGAGATTTTCACGATCGATATTCACCCGCCCCTCTATCGACGGCACCGGTCCTACAAGACAAACCTGAATACGTGTTCAAACTTAGGAAAGCCCTTTATGGGTTGAAACAAGCATCTAGGGCCTGGTATGAAAGACTATTAACCTACTTAATTTCAAAGAAATTTAACCAAGGCCAAATTGACTCAACATTATTTGTTAAAACCTTAGAGAAAGATATATTTATAGCTCAAATATACATAGATGATATAATATTTGGGTCTACAAATTCTATCTTTTTGAAAGAATTTATCAAAATTATGGAAAGTGAATTTGAAATGAGTTTGGTAGGTGAGGTAAACTTTTTCTTAGGACTCTAAATTAAACAAACCAGGGATGGTAACTACGTTCATCAATCCAAATATGCAAAGGAACTAATAAAGAAATTCAAAATGGAAAACTCTAAAAGCTTAAGTACTCCCATGACTACAAATGCCAAAATAGATAATGACCCTGAAGGTAAACTAGTTGACCTAAAACTATACAGAAGTATGATTGGTAGCTTATTGTACTTAACTGCTAGTAGACCTGACATTTTGTTCGTTGTAGGAATGTCTGCTAGATACCAAACCTGTGCTAAGGAATCCCACTTAGCAGCACTAAAAAGAATCCTAAGGTACATTAAGGGTACCCTAAATGTAGGTATTTGGTATCCTAGGACTTCCACTTTTGAATTGTTAGGATACTCTGACTCTGAATATGCCGGTTGCAAACTAGATAGAAACAGTACAAGTGAAATTTGCCAATTATTAGGACATAGTCTAGTTAGCTGGTGTAGTAGAAAGCAACACTGCATAGCTTTATCCACAACTGAAGCAGAATATATTGCCCTAGGAGAGTGTGTAGCACAACTTTTATAGATGATGCACACTCTTAAGGATTTCCAGCTGGACTATACCCAATCCAAAGTGTTTATTGACAACATAAGCTCAATAAATCTGACTAAAAATCCAATTTATCACTCCCGAACCAAACACATTGAAGTTAAACATCATTTTGTTAGGGATCACGTAGCCAAGGGCGAAATTGTACTTATGCATGTGGACTCAAAATCTAATTTAGCTGACATCCTTACTAAACCCTTACCTGAATCTGAGTTTAGCTTACTAAGAAGGCAGTTAGGGTTGTGCTTAGTAGAATAGGATTGTTCAAATTTTTTTCTTCAAAAAGCTTTTATATTTTCATTTTTTTCTCAAAAATTAGCATTTAATATTTTTTGAAAAATCATTTCTTTTATTAAGTATTGAATTTAAAATTATTTTTCGACTTAGATTTTTCAAAAATTTACACCCTTCAAAACTAGGGTTTTTACGCAAATGGACTTAGCCTAGACTTTAACCCTAGAATTGTATGCATATATAGATTTAGAAGCTAGCATCTCACAAGCACATTAGGGCACTTTGATTGATAACCTAGACTGGGTTGAGATGCTTAGGTCTATGTCTTGACTCAAGATACTTTAAGTCAATGCATCTAGAGTAGTTGGGGCGATAAATACAATTGAACAGTAATCAAGCTATGTGTTCAAGCTTAGAAAATATAACTTGATCTGATCACTTAACTTGACTAACCCTAGTGAAAGTTGTTGTTGTATAACAATTAGTAATTAGCTAACCAGGTTAGACAGGACCCTAACAAATTCAGTTTAATTTGTTTGATCTTTTTTGTTGCTTGGGTTCAATAAAATTGGTTCAATACATATTTAACATATTTTTAACTAGCTTTATTTCTCAATTGGTTTTTCTATCAATGCTTTTTGATATATGGCAATGGGGGAGAGAGAATAAGAGAGAAAAAATTTTCAATTTTTTTTTCTCATCCTATTCAAAAAGTAAAGTTAGCTATTCAAGTGCATTTACGCATCATATTTTCAAGTGCAAATTTTCTCAAAATGTCTTAGTGCACAAAATTACTCAAAATCTTTTCTAAGTAATTTTTTTTAAGTACACAAATTACTCAAAATCTTTTCTATGTAAATTTTTTTAAGCACAAATATTCTAAGTAAAACTGTTTTCAAAGTGCACAAGTTTTCTAAGTAAAAATATTTTTGCTAAGAGCATACATTTTTTTCTAAGTGTGAAAAATTATTTTAAGTGAATGTTTTTTTCAAGTAAACTTTTTGTGCAAAATTTGGTTTAAGTGAAAGTGTTTTCCAAGTAAAATTTCTGTGCAAAAAGTGATTGAAGTAAAAAAAAAATTTCCTTTTAAGTGAAAATTTTGTGCAAAATTCTTCTAAGAGCAAATGTTTTTGCAAAAAGATTTTTTTAATGCACAAAAATTTCTCTATGTGAAAATCTTTTCTGAAGTCCAAATTTTTCTAAAGTCCAAATTTTTCTAACGTACAAAGTTTTCTAAAGTACAAAATTTGACTAAGTACAAATATTTTTGCGAAAATATTGTTCAAGTACATAATAATTGTTTTTGGCATGCAAATACTTTGTTCTGGTTTGCAAAACACTTAGTCAAAATTTAAAATACTTAGACTTTTTGAAAAACTACATATCATTGAAAGCTTTAGGGGGAGAATATCTATTTCAGGGGAAGCTTAGTAAAGATCTTTTCAAAAAGTGATTTTCTTATAAACATGTTTGTTATATATGCTTTATATGATTAAACTTAACTTTTTGAACCTGGTTGTCATAAATCAAAAAGGGAGAGATTGTTGGTGCCGGAAGCACCAATATCGAACTTATGTTTTGATAATGGCAAAGGGTTCATAAGTTAAGGTTTTATTATGATCTAACAATGTTACTCAAGTGTGTAGGAAAAGTCCTAGGCAAACTAGGCACGAAGTCCTGATTCTAGGAATTGGGCAATAAGTCCTGGCCGAGGGCTGGGAACCAAAGTCCTGACATAGGGTTGGGAAATAAGTCTTGGTCGTGGACTGGGCATGAAGTCCTGATTCGAGCAATTTGGCAATAAGTCCTGGCTGAGGGCTGGGCATCGAAGACCTGACTGAGGGTTGGGCAATAAGTCCTGGTCACGGACTGGGCACGAAGACTTGATCCGGAAGATTGGGCAAAAGTCCAACCGGAGGAGCCAGTTGGCAAAAAGGTAAACTCTCCTGAGAGGAGTTGGCAAGAACACGTTCCCCATAGGAGGGAACACTAGGCGTCAGTTCGACCTAGGGTTCTATTTCGGAAGCCCAAAGGTAGAACCAAGACAGCTCAGGTTGTTAATTGTGCTTAACTATAAATTATTTATCTATTATTTGTGGTTTGGAACTAACCCTAGTCACAGGAATAAAGGTTGAAGGTTTCTTCTTCCTGGTGCCTAAATGGAGTCAGGCGCCTGTTTGAATAGGCGCTTGTATGGTGGTAGGCGCCCCAGACAAGGGTTTTCCAAGCACTCTCGAAGCAAGCCTCCACGTCAGCAACTGAGGCGCCTGTGTTGATACAGGTGCCCCAGTCAGCTCTGGCGCCCCAGATGTAGGGATAAGCGCTGGTCAAGTCTGCGGATGTGGATTCGCGCAGGGAAGGCCACGTGTCAAGTGCTCCCTTCAACACAGGCACCCAAGCAACTACTATATAAAGGGGTTCACCCCTTACTTCTAGATACAACTGCTTCCAATGATTTCTTTCAAGCGCTCTGCTCCAAACACTCCGTGCTCAAGTCTCAAGCGCCAACGACGACCCGTGGCTCCGATCTACGAATCTTCTCTGGTTGTCGGTATAAAGTTTTTATTGCTGTATTTTAAATTCTGTATTCAACTTCAAACTTGTACTATTTTCTCGAAATATAGAATTGTCCGTCGTAAATGGTCAAGGACCGTGGGCCTTGGAGTAGGAGCCGACCGCAACTCTGAACCAAGTAAAAAATAAAAGTGTTAGCATTGAATTTTTCCGCTGCGTAAATTACTCTTTTTAATCCCAAAATTGTTTATCGATATTCACTCCCCCTCTATCGATTCTAAACGATCCCACATATATTTATATATATCTATATTTATAATTTAATTTAATTTATTATTTTTTTATCCTGAATTTTACAATTAATCTGTTTTAATAAGTGTCATTATAAATAGTTTATAATGACATTTACTATTAAGTGTCATAAAGTAAATGTCACAGTATGTCTTTTTTCTTATAGTGCGGCTGGTTCGTGCGAGGAGAAGTTTGAGGTGTCTTGTTTGTGTGCACCGAAGAGGAAGAGGAAGAAGAAGAAGGAGGAGAAGAAGGAAAAGATGACAAGGAGAGAAGTAAACTCCATCGGTCTCGATCTTATGGGGATTAAATAAAAAATTGACTGTATTTTTAATTAAAATTACTTTAATATTATTTTTTATTAAAAAATATCTTTTTTAGGCATGTTGAAGCTTTGACAAAAAATATATTTCATATAGATATTAGTTCAATAAAACTATTGTGTATTACCATGTAAGCAACACTAATAGACAACGGTTAATTAAACTCGGTGTTGTAGGCCCAAAAAATAAGCTTATAGACATCAGTTTTAAAAAACCGTTGTCTTTGACATACATAAGACAATGATTTTTTAAAAATAGTTGTCATTTTTTCAAAAAAAATGATCAACTATAACAGTTTTTAATAAAACCATTGTTAAATGGCAAAAGACAATGGTTTTTCGAAAAATCATTGTCTATTGATTATTGTTGAATCCTAAAATTCTTGTAGTGGGTCACGATCAAAGGCTAATGATTAGGTAATATTAATATTGATCAATATTTTACCTCCTAACATGATAAGTGGTGTAGGTAAATACGAAAATGCTCATGATTTATGGAGCAAGATAAAGATGTTTCCAATTGAAGAACCAAAGCCTACAGAAGAAGAATATGTTGGTGCAGGCAGCACCTAAGTCAAACCTGGATTTCGATAATGGCAAAGGGTTTAGAAGTTAAGATGTTATTGTGATCTAACTTGTTCACTGAGTGTGCAGGAAGAAGTCCTAGGTACACTAGGCAAGAAGTCCTGACTGGAAGTTGGGCAAAGAAGTCTTGGTCAAGGACTGGGCAAGAAGACCCGACCGGAAGTCGGGCAAAGAAGCCCTGGTCGAGGACTGGGCACGAAGTCCTGGAAAGGGCTTGGGCACCGAAGACCTGATCGGAAGTTGGGCAAGAAGACTTGACCGGAAATTGGGCACGAAGACCTGGTCAGGTGGATTGGGCAAAAGTCCAATTGGAGGAACCGGTTGGCAAAAGGTAAACTCTCCTGAGAGGAGTAGGTGAGGACGCGTTCCCCGTCGAGGGAACAGTAGGCGTCGGTTCGACCTAGGGTTCCATTTGGGAGACCCGAAGTCAGAACCAAGATAGCTACGACTGTAATTAATACTTGTTATATTTTTTGGGACTAACCTAAGTTGCAGGGTCGAAGGATTGGTCGTCTGCAAGTGAGGTACTCCACTGGGCCTAGGCGCCCGAATGGGGACAGGCGCCCGAATGGGCTCAGGCGCCCGTATGGATACGGGAGCCCAAGAGTGAAGGTAAAACCCAAAACATAGCTACGAAGCCTCTGGACCAAGCCGGATCAGGCGCCCGTGAGGTCACGGGCGCCCCATCAGCTTAGGCGCCCAAGTAGGGGAGGATAAGTGCTGACCGAGCCCGCGGATAAGGATTCACGAATCGAAGGGCACGTGTCAGGCGCCCCCAACATCACAGACACCCGTATGAGCACTATAAAAGGGGCTCGACCCCAAGTCTTCAACATCACTTTTTCTCAACGCTCCAAAGCTTTTCATTCAAGCGCTACACCCTGGCAAACTCCGACTTCGAGATCCTAGCGTCGACGACGACCCTCTGCTCCGAAATTCAATCCACATCGGGAGTCGGTAACGAAAAGTGTAGCAATTTCAATTTCCTGAAATACTCCTGTACTTAACTTGTAAATCTTTTTGCGCGATTATAGTATTGCCCAAAGTAAACAGTCAAGGACCGTGGGCCTTGCAGTAGGAGCCGACTGCGACTCCGAACCAAGTTAAAAATAGACTTGTGTTGTGCATTTAATTTCTTTCTGCTGCGTATCTGCTCTATCTTAATCCGAAAAGTTTTTAACGATATTCACCCCCCTATCGTTTTCCTCGACCCAACAGAATAGCCAAAGGAGATGGGTTTAATTGTCCAAGGAGTTGAGGTGGAGCAACTGAAAGTTAATTCATATTCAACATTCGAGGAGAAGAAGAAAGAAGAAGAAGAAGATAATGAAGAATTATCCACATCCGAAAATAAAGACATAACATTCTTGAGTGCAGATGATTGATTCACTTCATCAAAGGTTGAAGAACAAGTCAATCTCGCTAGCACCTCCACTGAAGTGAAGTTAAAAGATCACATCATTTGCTTTAGATGCAATGAGAAGGGACACTACAAGAACAAGTGTTCATTGGGTAAGGAAAAGGAGGTAAACCCTAAGCTCAATTCAATTTCTTTAAAATCTAATTTGAGTTGTAGGGAGAAGAATGAGAAAAAGCATATTAGATGATTTACGTGTGGAGAGAAAGACCACTACTATACTAAGTACTCAAAGAGAGGAGAGGAGAAGAAGTTGGAGCACTTAAAGAAATAAGAGAAGAAGAAAAGGAAAAACTCACATCAAGAGAGAGTTTCAAGGGTAAAGGAGGTATACCCTAACTTTAAATTTAATTCAACTTCAAATTATGTCATGCATGCTAGAAGTAATTGTCATTATGTACTCATGCATAATTTTGATTTTGAATATCATGATATGAATAGGGTTAATAATGCATATCAAAATCCTATGAAATCAAGTCATGATAAACCTAAAGACTAAGACATAAATCCCAAGAAGGTGAGACATATGTCTAGACAAATGGGTAGGTCTAGAAATGTCTATGATGGACATGTTGATTCTAGGGTTAAAACCCTAGAGAGACTAAATCAAGATTTGAGGGCAAAGCTTGAGAAGTTGGAGAAATCTATAGATAGATTCACTATTGAATCTAAAAGGTTGGATATGATGTTGGGTAGTCAAAAATCCAATAATGATATATCGAGTTTAAGATACTGATCTAACTCATCCATGACCAATGACAAAATATATGCTAGGGTATTATATGATTATGGCAAGGATGAAAAGTCCAAAAATGGCAAAGGACTGTCATTTAAGGGCAAAAAGACATTAACCAAGGACAAGGTATCCAAAGTTAAAGGGAAGAAGAACTTAACTATGGACAAGATGTCCAAGGTTAAAAAGGTCGCTTTTGTAGGCCAAAGGTCACCGGAGGTATACCGGTGTGGCATAGCAATTGTGGCAGTCACCTAGGGAGGTGGCTAAGGCTAAAAAATCAAGGAGAAGTTCAAAGAGGTAACTTGGGACCCATAGTCAATGGATCTTAAGAGGATATTGATAAGTACTATTTTATTGATTATTTTAGTTGCTAAAATCCAAGTTTGACCCATATTTTACTTGCTTAATTGTGAATTTACCCTAGGTTCTAGGACTTATCTTTATTTTGGACTTATTTGCAAATCTTTACATATTTGGATTATTTGACCACTAAATTTTTTAACTATTTTTGTAGGCATGAAAGGATCATGGACCTAGGGCATACTGGGTCAAACATGAGTCGGAAGTGGACCCGAATCGAGTTATCAAGCTTCGGATTAATCTGGGCCGTCTGATTCAAAAGCGGCTAGATCTGAGGCATTTGGGACCATCTGAGGCAATCCGAGCTAGGGTTAGGGCTGATCAAGTACTGAGGTCAAGATCTGAGACTTTCATCCCAATCAGAGATCATCCAACCATTGGATCAAGCTCAGAGGGCTCTAGACTGTCCATCCAAAGATCAGGTTGATCTGGGCCATCCATTGCAGATCCGAGCTACCACGAGGCAGATCCTGACCCTTGATCAACATCATCAAAGTTTGGTTCAGATGGGATGAAGATCAGCCGTTGGATTTTCTCAAATCAATCTGGGCCATCCATTGTTAAGTATTTAATCAAAAATTTTCCACACTTCCTCTTCGTCGCGTCTTTGCCGTTTCTTCATGTTCTTCAGCAGTTCTTCATCGCTTCTTCAAGTTCTTTATCTAAGAAGGCGTGACCACCTCAACTTCAACCCTAGATCAAGATTTGAATCCTTGGGGATAGTTTCTTTGGAGAATTCAGCTCAATTTGCGTCGGAACAGGGACTGTTTGAGGGTTTCGGCAGTTCTTCAATCCAATCCCTTGAATCTCATCCGCGAGCCACTTTCGATCATCTGAGCCGTCTGTAGGGGTCCTCAGGTGAGCTTAGATGATTCTCAAATCATCATCACAGTTCCATCAATTGAGATAGAGTGGATTGGATTGGAAATTCCAACTACGTACAGAGTTTGAGCAGAGTCGACTATAGAGACGATTTCCCACTGATTTGCAGAGCTGAAGGGGTTCTTGGCTTGCCTTTGCGTGACGAACAAGGAATTCTTGAGCTCGGGAAGGAATTGAGGAGTAGTTTTGTAGTTAATTTCTTGTTTTAGCTGTAATTTAATTTCGGCCGCAACTGTTCTGTTACTGAATTCGTATTAGAAATTTTAGTTTCAGTTTCTTAATTGTTTTTGCTTCAATTAGTGTTCAATTCTGCAATAGTATGAGTTAGATTGCTTAATTAGTGAACTATTTCGCTTAGATTAGCTTACTCCGCATTTGAATCAATTCTGGAATTGGAGTTCTTTCTGCATATCAAATTGTTTTCTGCGTTTCAGTTGTTTTCTTTTTCTGCCGTTTCTGATTTTTTGTATCAAGCTAGCTTAGTTTTAATCCTTTGAATTCATTTTGCAGTTTTGTTTCATTTACATAGCTATCGAATTTGATTTCTGCACTTAGTTTGTTAATTGCGTATCAACTTTTCATGTTGCGTATCAGTGTTTTTTGTTAGTTCCTAAATTCTATGTCAGTGAGTTTAGTTGATTTCTGAAGCATCTCTGAATGTTTGTTTGATATAATTAATCTCAAATGCAAGTTTTCTTTCGAAATCGTATCATCTCTGAATTTTTTGCATTCCTGTGCATGATTCCTGAATAAGTCTTGTGTCTGAAGTGTTTAGCTTTGAGTTCTCAACTCCCTTACTCATCCTTGCATTTATTCATTCCTGCACATCAGTTTTTGGCATCAGTTTGAGCTTGAAATCAGTTTCTTTGCATTCATTGCATTTCTGAATTGTAACTTCTTTCCGGAAATTTCAGCTTGTCTCCCTGAATTTTGGTATCAAGAAAAGCCTTAGCATTGCTATGTATCAGTCCTTCCTTAAGTTTCGGTTTGAGTGGTGATGTTTTAAGTTTAAATCAATTTTGTAGGGTACTCTTGCATTTGAAATCATATTTGTTTATTGTGCAAAATTTTGTAAGTGCTTTGATTAGGTTTCCCATAGATTGAGTTATTAAGTGCCATCACTTTGCTTAGTTCATGAGTTGAGTTTCTTTAATTTTCCTTACGATTTCGTGTCTCATCGCAAACCAAACCCTCGTTTTATTCGAAACCCAAAAATATCAACGACACATAAATACAAGTTTGAATCACACAACATCAACTAGCCCTATGAAAAATACGACCTGTGGCCTCTTTACTACGTTTTCATTTTTAATTGCAAAAAGGGTTTCTAGCTTACACATATCTAAATTTTGAGACCCACACTTTCGTGACACCTATTCTGTGGGCTATCAAAATTTTTGGTGCCGTTGCCGGGGAAGCAACTAGTTGATTTGTTTGATTTTTGCTTGTGTGCTTATGGGCATATCATTTGATTCTATTTTCTTGTGCTTTATCTTTTGTATACGGTTGCTGCCATTTTTCTTGTTTGTTTTGTGACAGGGCTGCAAGATCAAAATGTTTCAGCAATCCCATTCAAATTTTCAGCAACTAAATTATCAATTCCAACAAAGGCAGCCACAATGTCAGCCTCTCAACCAATTTCAGGAGCCCTATTCAGACTTTCAGCCTTTCCAGCAATTTCAGCAGCCACCACAGCAAGATTTCCAACAACCCTACTCAAATTTCTAGCAAACTCAGATTGGGCAGCCACAATTTTCAATTTTTGAGCAACCAATTCAGCAATTCCAATCCCAATTTCAGCCACCTTATCAACAAGATCAATCACCTTTTCAAGGAATTCAGCAAGGGTGTCAAGATAATCTGAATTTTCAGCAACCACCCTTTCATCAAGTTCAACCAAACCAAGGATTTCAGCATCTTAACCAAGATTTCCAGCAGCCTTATTTAAGTTTTCAACAGGGAAATAATCAATTTCAGTCTCAACCTCAGCCATGGCAGCAAGAATTACAACCCATACAAAATTTTCAACAACATCTTCAACATTCATAGCCATGCGATCAAAATTTTCAATCAAAACCAGAATTTTCAGTCCCAACCATTTCAGAGTTTTCAATTCCATAATCAGAATTTTCAGCAAGCAATCCAAACTTCCAACCAACAATTTCAGCCCTATGATCAGAGTTTCCAGAATCATAATTTTCAGCCATCTCCACCAAGTTGTGAACCAAGTTTTCAGCAATTTAATCATCCCATTCAACCATTTGAGCAACCCCAACAGCTACAATTTCAGAATGCACAGCCTACTCTTGGTCTTCAGCAGCCTTATGTTACATTCCAAGACCAACAGGAGTTCCACACTAACCAAGGAGGCTTTGAGAATCCTAATGAGAATGAGGCTTAACAACAAAGGATGATAGAGATGTTGCAACAAATTCAAGAACAACAACAAAGGCTTCAAAATCATGGAAGACAATTGGAACAATTAGTTCATCAAATGAAACAAAGGCAAGCTCAAGAATCAGGACAATTTTCTTCTCAAGCTACTCTTAATTCTGAGGGGCATGATGGTGATCTATCTTTGGGAAATGAAGAGGTGTCAAGTTTAAACACTCCAAATGCCGAATTTTCTGAAAAATTTCCAGCATCCCATTTTCCCATTCAAAACAGCCCCGGAGTTGATTTTTTATCAGTTCAAGGTGACCCTAGTGCATGGCCAAGTCCTTCTTCAAGTGATCTTGCAAATTTGGTGGAAGAAGAAGAAGAAGAAAACATCAAAATTAGGGCACCTACAGCATGCATTCCTCTTGAAGAACTACAGGACCCTTCTCAATTTTCATTTTGTGATAATAGTGTTATTGATGGTCCTAATTTTTCTAATATTGTTATTGCAGATAATACAGAAGAAGCATGCATAGGAGATGATTCTACAGGTGTAGGGGATTGCACTAAGCCCCAGGGGCCACCAACAGTGATGGATACATTAGAAGATTCAGAGGATGAACCAGAAAGTGTAGGGACTTGCATGGTGGAAGCAAGAACCCAAGAATCACCTGTTCCAGTTGAGTGCCCACCAGAACCCGAACCTGAAGAGGAGATTGCACATTACCAGGAGGAGCCAATAGTTACATCTACTCTTGTAGAACCTCCAAGTATTTTTCAGCATGATCAGGTAAGTATTCTTCCTATTTCTTTGGAAAAATTTATTGAGGTACCTCAAACTGATCTTATTGTTTGTGATATACTTAGGGATGCATCTTTTGTAGAATTTGATTGTGAAAAATTGATAGAGGTACCTAGTCTTAAATTGGCTGAATATGAAGCATGTGGTGATACATCAGATGTAAATGCTGAGTGTGAAAAATTTTTAGAAGTGCCTAGAGTTGATGTTGTACATTGTGATAAATCTCTTGCCATATCTTATGCTGAAGTTGATTGTGAAACACTTAATGAGGAACCGAAAATTGCTTTCATTGGTTGTAATACATTGCTTGATGCATCCTTAGTGGAAAATAATTGTGAAATTTCTATTGAAGTGACAAGAATTGATTTCATTGTTTATGATGAGTTTCTAGATGCAAATTTTGTAGGAAATAATTGTGAAAAATTCATTGAGATACCAAAAATTGATTTAATTGGATGTGATGCATTTTTGGACACATTTTATGCAGAGACTGATATCATTTCATTTCTTTCTTACCCTGCACGCTTGAAAGAGGTATTACATTGTTTTGCAGGGTCTAGAAGACTTCTGGAGTGGGTGCTCCATCTGAACAGACTCCAACCTCCTGGAAGAACTTTCAAAAGGCATAAAGAGGGAGGAGATGATTTTACTTTAATTCGAAGCACTCCACCTCTTCAATGGATCTTGAACCTAAAGCGCCTTCGGCCACCTGAACAATTTTTTGTAAAGTTCAAGTGTGGGGGAGTCCTAATTCTCTCAGCCACTCATACTCCTCCACTACCACGATGGAGGCTACTTCTTGATAGACTCCGTCCACCAGAAATAAAGGGGAGTTTGTTCCTTCTTGCATTTTCCTTCACTTTTATGACTTCTAGAATTTTTTTTTAAATTGAGTCCTTGCTAATAAATGCATGAGTAGAGTAGAATGACTAGGAGTCATTGTAGATACCATTTTAGTTTTCTTGGAAATTTGTTTCTTGCATGACTAGGAATAAATGTATCCCTTTAGATTATCTCCATAGCATTTTAGAATCTCTTGGAAAATAAATTAAATTTGATTGTTAAAACTTAAGATTTGAGCTAATGGATGAAATCTTGGATGCTTGAGTACTATTTGGTTTTAGATTCTTAATTGAGGACTTGAGATGAATTATTTTTTGCCTAGTGAGAATTAGCCTTATTTTTGTGTCACACATATGTTATTGTACTCTAGAACTTGCTTAGGTTCTTTCAAAACCATATTTCAATGATCGGATCACATCTATAGAGGCTAATCCATTTGTTTCCCTTTCCACATAAATTTTTAGCACTAATCATGTTTATTCTATTTTTCTTTACTTATCTCCTACTCTTACCCTTATTTTTCTATGGACTTGTTGTTTGGGAGGTTTCTTAATGCTACTTTGCCCGAGACGGACAAAGGATTAAGTGTGGGGGAGTGACTAGTGTTTTGGAAAGATTGGTATCAAAGAGGCATTTCATGTCAAGAAATTTTTTTTTCTACAATTACATGTGCCAAGCTCAATTCGGTTGAAGAAGAAGAATTTGTGTGCCAAAGTCTAAGTGGCACGCAAACATCCAATTGAAGCCAAATTCCGGAATAAGTTAAGCAATAAATTGAAGATCTAAGCAAGGTTGTGCAAAGAAGAATTCGGCTGAAAGAAAAAAAAATAGAAAGATAGAACAAACAACAAGTCTGTGCCAAGAAGAAGTAAACTCCTTGGATAGCATGTTTTGATCAGAATGCATTGGACTTGCAGCTGCTCTTTGTTTAGAAATCAGACACATCTTGCTTAATGCTGAATTGTAGCTGGACAGATCTGAAATTAAGGAAGAAAAAGCTGTGCCAAAGATTAAATTGGCACGCAATAGCAGAATTGCAGCTATACATTGGCTATAATTTCAGAAACAACATGTTAGAAGCTGAATCTCAGCTGTACAAAATCAGAATGTCTGAATAAAGGCTGATCAAAAAGTTGAAACTAAAAAAATTGGATTGCATTGCAAGGGAAAGTTTGGAATCTGATGAAAAACAGAGAAAGGAAAAAAGTTGCAGTGAAGCTGGACCAAAATTTTGAAGCTGTAATAGAAAATGTAGAAACTAATTGACTGCAGCAACAAACAAAAGGGTTGAATTCAAATTGCTTTGGACTACAGCTATACTAAATCCGAAATTCTGAATTGCAGCTGAACAAAACCTTAGGTAATTTCTGAATTGCAGTTTGGTATCAACTTCAAGCTGAATTCATGCTCCCTAATTCAGAAATGCATAGCAGAACATGCATGATAGTTTTTGGCTGAATTCAGTCTCTTGGGGAGCAGATTTCAAGTGAAGGAAGTTGGATGAAATTAGAACAGAAAAAGAAAAGAAACATTCAGTGCAGAATTCCAAGTGAAGCACTCAAACTTTCCACTATCGTTTGATGCAAGTACTATTGATGTTAATTGTTGGAGAAATCAGAGACTTGACATGATTCAGCCGTGGATGCTGAACTTGAAACAGAAGGAAAGAAAAAAAATCAGAAAAGAAGAGGGAAGGAAGCAAGGTTGGCACGCAATAGCACAAATTGGCACATTCGAATAAATGGAGTTTTCTTCACCCAAATGAAAAGCATTATCCAAGTTTTACTCCACCACACTTTTGATTTAACTAGAGGACTGACAAGCAAAGCACATTCAAAACATTCTTAAGCAACTAAGTCTCCCACTTCATCAATTTTTCTATTTCCTTGGCTTTTATTCCACTCCTTATCATTTTCTATGTTTTCATTTGTTTTTGTAGATGTTGATCCTAATCATGAATAACGGTGGAGATTAGATAACAAGCAAGCCTATGGTAGTACAAAAAGCATGTGTATTTGAGTGAGCTCCACTTCCATCATCAACGTAGAACTTAAGGAGAGAGCCACCAAAATTTCCCTTGAAAGGATAGTGAGTTAAATTCATCTCAACGACTCATAAAGGATGAAAAGGCTAAGTTGTTGATTTAAGGACGAGATACTAATCCATAGTATTTAGATTTTTGAGAATTGACAACCTTAGGTAATTTCTTTTCATTTGTTTCTAATTATGCTTAAGAAAATCTAAGGGATACATACTTAGTGGTTTCGCGAGACGCTCAAGCTTAAGTGTGGGGGAGTTGATAAGTACCATTTTATTGATTATTTTAGTTGCTAAAATCCAAGTTTGACCCATATTTTACTTGCTTAATTGTGAATTTACCCTAGGTTCTAGGACTTATCTTTATTTTGGACTTAATTGCAAATCTTTACATATTTGGATTATTTGGCCACTAAATTTTTGATATATTTTTGTAGGCATGGAAGGATCATGGACCTAGGGCATACTGGGTCAAACTTGAGTCGGAAGTGGACCCAGATCGAGTTATCAAGCTTCGGATTAATCTGGGCCGACTGATTCAAAAGTGGCTAGATCTGAGCCACCTAGGACCATCTGAGGCAATCCGAGCTAGGGATAGGGCTGATCAAGTACTGAGATCAAGATCTGAGACTTTCATCCCAATCAGAGATCATCCAACCGTTGGATCAAGCTCAGAGGGCTCTAAACTGTCCATCCAAAGATCAGGTTGAGCTGGGCCATCCATTGCAGATCTTAAAGATCCGAGCTACCACGAGGCAGATCCTGACCCTTGATCAACATCATCAACGTTTGGTTCAGATCGGATGAAGATCAGCCGTTGGATTTTGTCAAATCAATCTGGGACGTCCATTGTTAAGTATTTAATCAAAAATTTTCCACACTTCCTCTTCGTCGCGTCTTCGCCGTTTCTTCGTGTTCTTCAGCAGTTCTTCATCACTTCTTCAAGTTCTTCATCTAAAAAGGCGTGACCACCTCAACTTCAACCCTAGATCAAGATTTGAATCCTTGGGGATAGTTTCTTTGGAGAATTCAGCTTAATTTGCGCCGGAACAGGGACTGTTTGAGGGTTTCGGCAGTTCTTCAATCCAATCCCTTAAATCTCATCCGCGAGCCACTTTCGATCATCTGAGCCGTCTGTAGGGGTCCTCAGGTGAGCTCAGATGATTCTCAAATCATCATCGCAGTTCCATCAATTGAGATAGAGTGGATTGGATTGGAAATTCCAGCTACGTGCAGAGTTTGAGTAGAGTCGACTGTAGAGACGATTTCCCACTGATTTGCAGAGCTGAAGGGGTTCTTGGCTTGCCCTTGCGTGACGAACAAGGAATTCTTGAGCTCGGGAAGGAATTGAGGAGTAGTTTTGTAGTTAATTTCTTGTTTTAGCTGTAATTTAATTTCTGCCGCAACTGTTCTGTTACTGAATTCGTATCAGAATTTTTAGTTTCAGTTTCTTAATTGTTTTTGCTTCAATTAGTGTTCAATTCTGCAATAGTATGAGTTAGATTGCTTAATTAGTGAACTATTTCGCTTAGATTAGCTTACTCCGCATTTGAATCAATTCTGGAATTGGAGTTCTTTCTGCGTATCAAATTGTTTCCTGCGTTTCAGTTGTTTTCTTTTTCTGCCGTTTCTGATTTTTTGTATCAAGCTAGCTTAGTTTTAATCCTTTGAATTCAACTTGTAGTTTTGTTTCATTTACATAGCTATCGAATTTGATTTCTGCACTTAGTTTGTTAATTGCGTATCAACTTTTCATGTTGCGTATCAGTTTTTTTTGTTAGTTCCTAAATTCTATGTCAGTGAGTTTAGTTGATTTCTGAAGCATCTCTGAATGTTAGTTTGATATAATTAATCTCAAATGCAAGTTTGCTTTCGAAATCGTATCATCTCTGAATTTTTTGCATTCCTGCGCATGATTCCTGAATAAGTCTTGTGTCTGAAGTGTTTAGCTTTGAGTTCTGAACTCCCTTACTCATCCTTGCATTTATTCATTCCTGCACATCAATTTTTGGCATCAGTTTCTTTGCATTCATTGCATTTCTGAATTGTAACTTCTTTCCGAAAATTTCAGCTTGTCTCCCTGAATTTTGGTATCAAGAAAAGTCTTAGCATTGTTATGTATCAGTCCTTCCTTAAGTTTTGGTTTGAGTGGTGA
The DNA here is from genome assembly GCA_024364735.1 of Boesenbergia rotunda. NCBI lineage: Eukaryota > Viridiplantae > Streptophyta > Magnoliopsida > Zingiberales > Zingiberaceae > Boesenbergia > Boesenbergia rotunda. The sequence continues at coordinate 5,339 of JAGFNQ010003792.1, read as the reverse complement.
TGTTTTAAGTTTAAATCAGTTTTGTAGGGTACTCTTGCATTTGAAATCATATTTGTTTATTGTCCAAAATTTTGTAAGTGCTTTGATTAGGTTTCCCATAGATTGAGTTATTAAGTGTCATCACTTTGCTTAATTCATGAGTTGAGTTTCTTTAATTTTCCTTGCGATTTCGCGTCTCATTGCAAACCAAATCCTCATTTTATTCGAAACCCAAAAATATCAACGACACATAAATACAAGTTCGAATCACACAACATCAACTAGCCCTAAGAAAAATATGACCTGTGGCCCCTTTACTACGTTTTCATCTTTGATTGCAAAAAGGGTTTCCAGCTTATACATATCTAAATTTTGAGACCCACACTTTTGTGACACCTATTCTGAGGGCTATCAGATATCTCTTGGAAGTCTAGATGGACCATGAAGTATGCTAAAGGATTTGGAGACGGATTTGAGTCTCAATCCTTGAGTTTTGGCACATGTGATTTGAGTTTCATGCAAGAAATATAACATTAGAGTCATATTGCATGAAATTTTGGTTGTTGATGTATAGATGTCATATAAACCAATGTTAGGGATGCATTGTGGCTTGGTATGGGTAAATGCATCAAGAGGAAGCCAAAACTAGGACTTTAGATCATAGTTCATTTGAACCATTTAGATAGTTTTAAGTTTTTTTGTCAATCTTGGCATCTGAGATATGTACATTTTAAAATATATTTTTTCTAAGTAGAAACGGGTATCACAAATCTTTCCATAAAATTTAAGAATTTTTAGAGATTTGTAGAATTATTGATGCATTTCTAAAATTGGTTTCAGAATGTAGAAATGGGTTGAAATACGGTGTCAGTCGACTGGTGCAGAGGAGCAGTCGACTGATAATAGTGCTTTATAGAGTAAGAAAGCTTCTATGAGTGGGATCAGTCGACTAATGTAGGGTACCTATCTCAGTCGACTGATACATGCTGAACCTATTTTCAACAAGTCGAAAAGTATCCAACTAATTGTAAACCAGTGTATAATCTTAGGAGGGTTAATATATACTGTTTATGATCATTAGGGATTAAAGAATCAAATAATTGAGATATTATTGGAGATTTTTTTTATGTGTGGCAAACGGGAAAAATTGAGGTTTAATTAGGAAAACCTTATGTACCTTTGCAAGAAATCCTAGCTCAAGGGGGAGCTTAGATGAACGGGGAGCTTTGTTGCTCATTTATTAGCAAAGGGATAGCCTTGTGATAGGTTCTTAAAAAGCCCTTGGTATGTCCAAGTGTAGGGGGAGCCTTGGATAGGTTTTAAAAAGCACTTGGTGAAAAATCCTAACTCATGGGGAGTTTAGGTATTGGGGAACCTTGTGATAGGATTCCATGCATTGGTTGCGTTTGCATTGCATGTTGGCATATGCATTGGTAGTGTAAGACCAAGGTGTAGCCTTGGTAACGTAAGTTCAGTTTATCAACATTTATATTTACTATATGTTTTTCCTAACTTAAACGTACTGCCAAACATCAAAAAAGGGGAGATTATTGAGGCAATTTATGATCCGTGTGATTATGTATTTTGATGTTTGGGCAAAGAGTTTAAGTTAGGTCTGCTCTTGTATTTAATATGTGTATTTGAGTGTACAGGTTCTATAGGATACACATAGACTCAGCTTAATAGCTTCGGGTCTGGAGAAGGATGGAGCATCCGAGGGACCGTAGACAAGGCAGTAAGGATGAGCCGAGGGAAGCACACTTTGAGGCATACGCGAAAGATGACATTGGGATGAGTCGAGGGCTTGTATGCATCCGAGGGATGAGAGCCAAAGTGAAGAATGCTTGAAGATAATACGTCAAGGATGCAATGAAGAGTCAAGTGAGTCACAAGGTGTGGGGATCTATAGGAAAAAATATTTAAAAATCACAGCGGAAATAATAGATCGCACGAGCGATCCATGCGAAAGAAAACTCATACAAAGTTAGATTTATAAATTCCTATCTTATAGGTATATCTTTGGCACGTGCCCTTTGCTTATCCCGGTTATCTGAGGTATGCCGGATCTCTTGCACGTTCAAGTGTTCATGCCTCTATGTGTATCCATACGAATACGATCTCTCAAGCTTCAGAGAAGAATCACCTTTGTGGTGCTACCCACAAGAGGAGATCCACAAAGCAAGAAGGAGAGAAAGAAGAAGGGATTTCAGCCAAGGGAAGGAAAGGGAAGAAAATGGCAAGTAGTTCATCCAAATGATAAGAAAAACTCTTTTATTCTCATCCCATGAATATGAAGAGTTTTTGTCCTTTTAGCTTCCCTCCATTAATCCAATAAAACCCCAATTAGAGCACATGCTTCTCATGTGGCTCTTTAACTTCTCTTTATCCAATGAAGAGAAACTTTTCATCATCCTCTATTATTAATTTATTAAATATTTTAATGAATTAATATCTCATTCAAATGTGATTCTGTCTAATATAAATGAATTTAACTCAAATTAGATCTCAATCTCATAATCCAATTGAATTCACTTGAATCTAACTCAATTAATCCAATCCGGATCAAATCTTAGTCAAACTAAGATCAATTAATCTCCGAAGTATTGTGTCCTTAGTGTGTGACCCAATAGGTTCTTGTAACATTAGTAATGTGTCTAAACCACTTTAGACACATAAGCAATGAGTGGCATCTAGGAATGCATCATTATTATCCAAGTGACGAGAAAGTCGAGATCCGAGTTAACCTCCATAACTATGACAATGTATGACCTTGTCCTTCTATCCTCGATATCTAAATTGACCAATGAGGTATAGACCGTGTCATCCTTGATTAATCTTTGTGTTTCTTGATCCCCGAGAAGACTCACTCAAATAAATGAGTTCTATATCTCATATTGACTCATTTGAGCATGACCATGTATTTTAGTAGTTCTACTCGATCAAGGGGCCCACAGATATCACTCCCTTCATATGGGAGAGATAGATCGCATCTACATCACTCACATCCCTCAGTATAATTCATTACATATTCAGTAATCATGTTTATAGTCCATCATATTACGGGTGACGTTTGACAATATCAAAGCACATAACTCCTTATGCAGGGAACCATAGTGACTTCAGGTCTAAGGACTATTCATACTAATAGTTACATGAGAAAGTTTATGACACTCATATGACAATATATGAAATTTTCTCATGACGGGTCAATCAGTACACAGTCTCTAATGTATACCCATGTGTCAACTTGATATCACATATCCATGACTTATGAGCTCAAGTTATCAATTGGCCTACATGCTAGTTTTCATGCATTAATATTGTCCTTGAATATTAATACTTGACTTGGAATGGTTTAGTGTAGTGTTCTCTACATCATCTCACTATCGATTCAACCAATCAATATGATGTTGATAAGAACTTACTACCCAAGGACATTATTATACTTAGTTATTTGGCACAAATATAAAATATAATAACCAAACTTATCTTTATTAATAATAGATAATGATACAAAAGTCCCTAGTCAATCATCACATAATTGGCTTTAGGGCTCCCACTATTAATCTCCCACTAACACTAGTGTCAATCACTGTAATATCTAATACTCAGTGACCTAGTGTAACCATCATGCTTCCTCTGTGCCAAAGCCTTGGTCAAAGGATCCACGATGTTAACATCAGTGGGTATTCTGCATATCCTCACATCTCCTCTATCGATGATCTCTTGAATGAGATGGAAGTGTTGCAGTATGTGTTTGGTTTGCTGAAGAGAGCGAGGTTCCTTAGCCTGTGCAATAGCCCCATTGTTGTCACAATAGAGGTCTATCGGGTCTGCTATACTAGAAACCACACCAAGCTCTGTAATGAACTTCCGGATTGAAACAACCTCCTTTCCTGCATCAGATGCAGCAATATATTTGGCCTCTGTTGTAAAATTTGCGACTGTGTCCTACTTCAAACTCTTCCAGCTCACAGCACCACCATTTAAGTAAAATACATACCCTGACTGTGATCGAAAATCATCCCTCTCGGTTTGGAAGCTTGCATCACTGTAACCCTTTACAGCTAGCTCCTTATTGCCTCTAAATATCAAAATATATTTTTTCGTCCTTCGTAAGTACTTAAGAATATTCTTGATAGCTGTCCAGTGACTTTTACCTGGATCTGACTGGTATCTGCTCGTCATGTTTAAAGCATACGAGACATCTGGATTAGTGCAAAGCATGACATACATGATAGACCCTATAGCGGATGCAAAAGAGATCTAATCCATGCAGTCTCTCTCCTCCTTAGAAGAGGGACATTGAGTCTTCAAAAGACTCACACCATGTGACATCGACAGAAATTCCTTATTGGAATTTTGCATGGCAAAATAATTTAGTACCTTGTCAATATATGTACTCTGACTTAAGTTAAGCAATCTATTAGATCTATCTTTATAAATCTTGATGCCTAGGATATAGGTTGTTTCACCTAAGTCTTTCATTGAGAAATAATTCCTTAACCACGTCTTCACAGATTGTTGTGAAGGGATATCATTTCCAATGAGGAGTATGTCATTCACATGCACGATCAGGAAGATAATTGTGCTCCCACTAATCCTCTTGTAGACACAGGGTTCATCTTCATTCTTGATGAAATCAAACACTTTGATTGCATCATCGAATCGATGATTCTAGCTTCGAGAAGCTTGCTTTTAGCCCATAAATGAACTTTTGCAACTTACATACCTTTCCAGCATGCTATGAATCTACAAAACCCTCATGTTGTGTCATGTATACATCCTCGAGTAGTTTCCCACTCAGGAATGTGATTTTGACATTCATCTGCCAGATCTCCTAATCATGATAAGCTGCAATAGCAAGCATGATCCAAATAGACTTAAGCATCACAACTGGTGAAAAAGTTTCATCATATTCGATACCATAAATCTGCTTGAAACCTTTAGCTACCAATCACCCTTTATAAGTATGCATAAGACTATCCATGTCAGTTTTTCTCTTAAAGACCCACTTACACCGAATGAGTTTAATCCCCTCAGCTGGATCAATCAAAGTCCATACTTGGTTAGTGTACATAGATTCTATTTCGGACCTCATGGCCTCTAGTCATTTCTCAATTTGTTCTCGTCACAGCTTCTTGATAGGATATAGGCTCGTTCAACTCAACAAGCATAACGTCATCATGGATAGACAAGAGAAATGAGTATCTCTTAGGATGATGACGTATCCTATCAGATCTGTGAAGAGGTTGGTATACTTGATTAGGTTGTTGCTCCACAACTTCTAGTGCAACAATCTCATGATCCACAACACATTATGGTGGCTGTTCAATATCTATCAAGGCCTCAGTACTATC
>JAGFNQ010003791.1:243542-278034 GCA_024364735.1 Boesenbergia rotunda | reverse complement strand
ACCTGAAGATGTATTACATGATACAACCTGAAGGTTTCACATCGGTTGATAAACCAAAGTATGCAAGCTTCGACGATCCATATATGGACTGAAGCAAGCATCTAGGAGCTGGAACATCCGTTTTGATGAGACAATCAAAGAGTTTGATTTCTCACAAAATCCTGACGAACCTTGTGTGTACAAGAAGGTTAGTGGGAGTGCAGTCGTATTCCTAGTATTATATGTCGATGACATCTTACTTATAGGAAACGATGTATCAGTTTTACAGACAGTTAAAATTTGGTTGTCCAAAACTTTCTCCATGAAAGACCTGGGGGAAGCAACCTATATCCTTGAGATTAGAATCTATAGAGATAGATCAAAACGGTTGCTTGGTCTTTCGTAGTCTACATATATAGACCGAGTGCTAAAAAGGTTTAGCATGTCGGAATCCAAGAAAGGTTACCTTCCCATCAGGCATGGGATCAACCTTTCGAAGTCTATGTGTCCGCACACAGAAGACGAGAGGATTTGCATGAATAAGATTCCCTATGCATCCGCAATAGGATCTATCATGTATGCTATGTTATGTACAAGGCCCGATGTATCATATGCTTTGAGTGTCACAAGCAGATACCAGTCGGATCCAGGAATGGATCATTGGGCGGCTGTCAAGACAATCCTTAAGTACTTAAGAAGAACTAAGGATGTGTTCCTAATATATGGAGAAGGAGATATGGTAATACGTGGGTATACAGATGCCAGTTTCTAGACCAGATAAGGATGACTCCAAATCACAGTCTGGATACGTATTTACTTTGAATGGAGGCGCAGTAAGTTGGAAAAGTTCCAAACAAGACACCGTAAGCGGATTCTACCACGGAAGCGGAATATATCGCAGCTTCGGAAGCAGCAAAGGAAGCAGTTTGGATCAAGAAGTTTGTCTCAGAACTTGGTGTGGTTCCAACCATTGATGAAGCAGTGCCGGTTTACTGCGACAACAATGGAGCTATTGCACAAGCGAAGGAACCAAGGTCTCATCAACGATCCAAACACGTGCTTCGACGCTATCATCTGATCAGAGAGATTATAAGTAGGAATGACATACAAATTGAGAAAATCCCCACTGAAATGAATTTAGCGGATCCTTTAACTAAGGCCTTGCCTCAAAACAAGTTTGAGGGTCATGTTAGAGCCTGTGGTATTGGATACCGTAGCGATTGGCATTAGGCCAAGTGGGAGTTTGTTAGTGATATGAGAGAAGTGTCCTAAGGCAATCGCCTTATGATTGTAAATATTTATTTCAATAAATGATAATTCACTATTTGAGTATACATGTTTGTGTATTTGATTGGGATCTTAAACTCATCTACTGAATGTCCGCCATACAATTCACAGCATAAGAGAATTTGTGATGGGATCACAACTAGTGATTATCTCTAAATGTGCAAATGTGAAGTGTTGGAAATATCCCTAGTCGATGAATTGATAAATACAGACATTATCAATTCTGTTGAGACTAGCATGGGTTATTCTCTAATCAGCTGATTCTCACTAGCTGGTGACATTGGATGTCCGGAGATAAACATGGATGCTAGTTAAGGGAACTAGTTCATTGGAGTGACTAGCTGTAAGACTTCATATGGGAATCTACATGTAGATATGTCAATGAAGATCTTACTGCGGCTTAAGTGCGATGTTCCTTTGACTTGCGGTGTTTAAGTCATCTTAGTCATGGAGACTTATACTTTGACATCTTAAGCAAGCATCTCCAAGGAGGTGTGGACCCAGGATGATCGGGTATAAGCCGAAGTGCCCGAAGATGTTTGAACAGCCTACAAAGGATTCACCACTCCTTGCGAGGAGATGTATACCCAGGCCTATCGTCGGATTGTTACTCAAAGCCTCTGGCCAGAGCATATCATGTTGAGAGTGCGAGTCTCTTAAATACATGAGAGTAATTAGAAATCCAAAGGACGAGGAAGACACTACTTGGGCTAGGTGTGACGTAGTCAGCCTAGTGGGGACTGACACCATAGATCGTGTCCTGAACCAAGTGGGTATAAGGTGGTGAAGGGAATGGGGCACGATTCATTAGAGCTGCTGAAGGGTTTCAGAATAATTTCTTCTGAGGTCAAACCGTTGATCTTTCGATTAATTGGGGATCATGATGTACTACTAGGTGCCACTCATGATCGTTCTATAATTAGTTAAATTATAGACGGCCAACATAAATCGAAAGCCTATTTAGTCACACGCACTACGAGTAATCTGAGGGATTTAAAACGAGTTGAAAATTAGATTTTTCGATCAAGAGAAATAAGTCGAATCTGAGTTAGTCAGAGGCGCAATGGAAGCTAAAAATGGCTAAGTCTTTTGAAGGCTTTTTGGGCGAATTAAATGAGTTTAATTCGCGGCGGTTCGGGTTGGTTTGGCCGGCCAAAGAGGGTGTCAAAACCCCCTTTGGTGGCCGGCCACAATAAGAGGAGAAAACCAATTAATTGTGGTTTAATTAATAAAATAAATCTAGTGCGATTTATTTTATAAATTATGGATAAATAAATTTGTATAAAGAAATTTATATAAATAAAATTTATAGAAATTTATTCTTTTATGGAAGATTAAAATAATCCATGAATTGGTTTATTTTAATTTTATAAAATCAATTATGAATTGATTTTTCCATAATAAGAAAGTTTATAAATTTCTTATAAAATTTATTCCATAATTTAAAGAGAAGAAGAATTAGTTTTATTATAAATTAGTTTATAATAAAGACTCGGTTTAAACGGAATAATTAATAAGAAAATTTATAAGATAAATTTCTTATAACTAAATTCCGTTAATTTCGTTAATTCGGTTTAGAGGGAGACTTAGCAAAGGAGTTGCTACTATATAAAGGAACCAAAGGCTAGCCCTTATTCCTAACTAACTAATCAAGAGATTAATTATTCTCTCCCTCTCTCTCTTAATCTCTCCTCTATTCTTCCTTCTCCTCCATTAGGGCCGGCGCCCTTCATTGATTTAGGGCCGGCTCCCTCTTGGTTGCTAGGGCCGGCGCACCCTACCAACACCAAGCAAGGTTGGCGTGAGCTAACAAGAAGAAGGAGAACCCGAACAAGAAGAAGAAGAAGCGGATAGCGACTCCTCTCTTCCCGGAATTGGATTCCGTTTTCTTCTTGGTTAGTTTCCTATCTTTCCTCTCTTGATCTTTCAAGTTGTGCCTATAGAGAATCTAGTAGTTCTCGTCGGCACAAAACTCGTGACTTTGCGAAGTCATCCCGAAGAGAACTCGGCGTGGACGCGAATAGAGGCGAAGCTTCCAAGGGACGCTACGGTTGGATCTCGTCCCTTCCTTCGAGATACGCGAGGTATAAAAGTAAATTAGTTTACTTTTCCGCAAAATTTTATTGTATGATTATGTCAACACACCATAGGGTTGCATGCTAGATACGAAGTTAAAATAATTTAGGAAATTATTTTATGCAAACTCTTCCGCTGCACGTAAAAATTTTGAATTTTACGAACTCGTATCCTTGTCGACATGCACCCGGTCCCAACACCTCGAACCCGTAAGCTCCACAAATCGCTGGGAATCTAACTCTGCGAATCAATCCAACTCAAACTCTGCTCAAATCTGAAAAAACCCATTCAATCTCTTCAATCTCGCTGTGTTTGATTGCGACGATGGCTTGGGGATGATCAGAACACTCCAGAGGACCCTCCAGATAGCTTAGATGAATGAAAACGGCACACAAACGAGACCAAGGCAATAAAATGGCAGAACTGATGAAACCTCACTCAGCTCTGTTCTTGGGCAAATTGGAGCTGGAATCTTCACGGAGAGATCTTCCCGACGATCTAGAACTTGTTCTAAGATCGAAATCGATGTGGTCACGCCCTCAGATGAAGAAAATTGAAGAAGAAAACAGTGAAGGAAGAAACGAAGACGATGAGCTGCGGCGAAGACGCGACACTGCGACCTGGGGAGAATTTGAGTTTAAATACTTAGCAATGGACAACCCAAATTTTCCTAACTCCATCCAACGGTTGGATCTCTTCAGATCTGAACCAAAACTTCCAGATTTTGATTAAGGGTCAGGATCTGCCTCCCAGTAGCTCGGATCTTCTAGATTTGCAATGGATGGCTCAGATCTACCCGATCTTTGAATGGACGGTCTAGATCCTCCTGAGCTTGATCCAACGGCTAAATGATCTCTGATTTGGATGAAAATTTTAGATCTTGACCTGAGTGCTTGATTAGATTTAACCCTAGCTCGGATTGAATCAAAATTTCTCAGAGGCCTCAGATCTAGCCATTTTTGAATCGGACGGCCCATATCAGTCGGATGCTTGATCACTCGATCCGGTCCACTTCTGACTCAAGTTTGACCCAGCATGACCTAGGTCCATGATCCTTCCAAGCCTATAAAAGTAAATTCACAATTCAGTGCCAAAATATTTCAAATATATCAAGATTTACAATAATGTCCAAAAATAGAATAAATTCATAAAACCTAGGATAAATCTAATATTAAACAAGTAAAATATGGGTCAAACTTGGATTTTAGCATCTGAAATGATAAACAAAATGGTACTTATCAACTCCCCCACACTTAAACTTGTGCGTCTCGTGAAAACTACTAAGTATGTATCCCTTAGATTCTTTCCAAACATAGTTAGAAGCAAGTGAAAAGAAATTACCTAAGGTTGTCAATTCTAAAAAATCTAAGCTCTATGGATTAGTCCTTAAATCAACAACTTAGCATTTTCATCCTTCATGATTCATTGAGATGAATTTAACTCACTAGACCTCTCAAGGGAAATGTTGGTGGCTCTCTTTTTGAGTTCTATGTTCATGATAAAAGTGGAGCTCACTCAAACACACATGCTTTTTGCACTACCATAAGCTTGCTTGTTATCTACTCTCCACCATTATTCATGATTAGGATCCACATCTACAAAAGTTTATTCAAACAAATTAAAGACATATGAAATGGTAAGAATGAAGTGAAAGCTAAGAAAATAGAGAAGTTGATGAAGTGGAAAACTTAGATGCTCAAGAATATTTCCAATGCACTTTGCCCTCTTTACAGTCCTCTAATGAAGTAAAAAGTGTGGTGAAGTAAGAATTTTGCAATGCCCTTGATTCGGATGAAGAAAACCTCTATTGAAGTCAATGTGCCAATTTGCTTTTGCGTGCCACTTGTCTCATTTTTTTTTCTTCTTCTTCTTCTTTCTTTTTTTTTATAACCCTCTAGCAAAGTCAGAATTGTAGTGGAGCAAGGCTTTGATTCGGATGAGAATATCTTCACTAGTTTCATGGTACCAAAACTTCATTGCGTGCCACTTGTTTCTTTGGTTCCTTGTTTTTTTTTCTCTGGATCAGTCATGTTGTGGCCAGCTTCAATTCTTTATCAGAATCAGCTCCAATCCAACACTGCCGTGAGCTTCAAATGAATTGCTACTTGCTATTTTTAGTTCCCAGGTTTTTTTTCTTTTCTTTTCATAGCTGCATTTTTTTTCTGTTTCAAGTTTCAAATTCCAACTCCACCAGCTAATTTCAGACCTTGCAATTCTCTGATTGCTTAACAATAGTTAGCATCAAATAATAGTGGAGAGTTCACATGCTTCACTTGAGGATTTCTGCTCAGCAAATTAGAATTCCATCCACGGCACAATCAGTTTCAAGTTGATACACTGCACTTCATTTTTTTTCTGTTTTGATTTCATCCAATTTCCTTACTAGCAGTTTTAACTTTCACTTGAATTTCCCCATAGTTTGAAATCTGCTCCCAAGAGATTGAGTTCAAGGAAAACATTCTGCAACTTCTGTTAAAAATCAGTAATGCATTACTGATTTTCCCAAACCCAAATTCAGTTTGAGATTGATACTAAACCGTGCCGAAAATGTGCTTGATACTTTGCTTGATACTCACTGTTTTATTCAATTTGCCAGCAACCCTTACACTGGTTTCAGATCTATACATCTGCAATTCAGCTTCTCGCAAAATGTTTTTGATTTTTATAGCAAAGTACAGCTGCAATTCAGCTTCTAGCAGAGTGGCCGAAACAGCTTTATAGCATTTTTTTCCCACTTTGGCACAGATTTTTCCACTTTGGCACAGATTTTTTTCTCTTTTATTCTTCAGCTGAATTCAACTTGGCACAGAATTGCTTGGGTCTTCAAATTATTACTTGACTTCTTCCGGAATTTGACTTCAATTGACCATTAGAAACTTAGCACAGATTTTCTTTCTTTCTTCTTGAACTGAATTGCATCTTTGATCCAAAATAATTCCAAAACACTAGTCACCTCCCCCACACTTGATCTTTTGTCTGTCTTGGGCAAAGTAGCATTCAGAAACATACCCAAACAAACAAGTCCATAGAAAAGTATGGTTAAGAGTAAGAAATATGGAAAGGAAAATAGAATAAACATGCTTATTGCCAAAAATTCATATGGAAAGGAGAAACACATTGATTAGCCTCTATAGATGGGATCCAATCATAGAAATATGGTTTTGAAAGAACCTAAGCAAGTTCTAGAGCACAATCACATATGTGTGTCACAAAAATAAGGCTAATTCTCACTAGGTGCAAATAATTCATCCCAAGTCATCACTTTAGAATATAAAGCCAAGTATTACTCAAGCATCCAAAATTTTATCCATTAGCTCAAACCTTAAGTTTTAACAACCAAATTTAATTTATTTTCAAGAAACTCTAATATGACATGAAGACAACCTAGAGGGATACATTTATTCCTATTCACTAAGAAAAAGTGCTAAAAGAAATAATATGGTATTTACAATGTCTATTTATTCATTCTATTTTACCTAAGCATTTATTATCAACAACTCGCTTCCAGAAAAAGAAAAATTTACTTCTAGAAACGTGAAAATGATATATACAAGGAAAGGTAAGTGCAAGAAAAGTAAACTCCCCTTAAGTTAGGTAGATAGTGTCTTTGATGTACAACCCATCCACCTCTAGCTCCTTTAATTTTTCAAAATACTTTTTGAGCCGGTGGCCATTGACTTTCCACACAAAACCATTAGTTTCCTCTCTAATTTCAACAACTCCATAGGGAAAAATGTTAGTTACAATAAATGGACCATCTCACCTTGACCTTAACTTACCTCTTATCAATTTGAGCCTTGATTTATACAATAAGACCTTGTCATCAATTTGGAAGTCTTTTTTCAAGATGTGCTTGTCATGGAAATTTTTGATCTTTTCCTTGTAGATCCTTGAATTTTCAAATGCTTCTAGCCGAATCTCTTCAAGCTCTTGAAGTTGAAGTTTTCTCTCTTCTCCTACCTTGGTAGCATCGAAATTACAAGCTTTCACCGCCCAATATACTTTGTGCTCTATTTCCACGGGAAGATGACAAGCTTTACCATAGACCAAGCGGTAGGGAGACATGCCAATCGGAGTCTTGAATGTCGTTCTATAGGCCCAAAGTGCATCATCTAACCTTTTACTCCAATCCTTTCTAGTGGGTCCAACGGTCTTTTCCAAAATTGATTTGATCTCTCTGTTAGAAATTTCAGCCTGTCCATTTGTTTGGGGATGGTAGGATGTAGAAGCCTTATGTACAACCCCATATTTACTAAGCAATGTCTTCATGTGTTTATTGCAAAAATGAGATCCTTGGTCACTTATTATGGCTCTTGGAATTCCAAACCTGCAAAAAATGTGTGACCTAACAAAACTAACAACAACAGAAGAATCATTAGTCTTGGAGGGAATGACCTCCACCCATTTAGAAACATAATCCACAGCAAGTAAAATGTACAAATAACCATAAGATGCAGGAAAAGGTCCCATAAAATCTATTCCCCAAACATTAAAAATCTCACAGAAAAGTATAGTGTTTTAGGGCATCTCATTTCTCGCTCTTATGTTCCCAGTTCGCTGACATCTATCACAATTTTTATAAAATACATATGAATCATGAAATAGGATGGGCCAGTACAATCCACACTCTAGCACTTTCCTAGCAATTCTTTGGGGTCCAAAATGCCCCCCACAAGCTGATGAATGGCAAAATGTAAGGACAGAAGAAAACTCATGATCTGGTACGCATCTCCTAATTATTTGATCATTACAAAACTTCCATAAATAAGGATCATCCCACACATAGAATTTTGTATCGCTTTTAAGTTTATCTTTTTGAGCTTTAGAAAAATGTGTGGGAAAAACACGTGCATACCAAGGTGTCTCACCATGTACTGCAATAAGGTGCTCATCTCTAAAATCATCATCAATGGTGGTAAGAGATCCTTCTCCTTCAATTCTTCTCAGGTGATCTGCAACTAGGTTTTCTTTGCCACTTCTATCTCTGATCTCTAGGTCAAATTTTTGGAGCAGGAGCATCCATCTGATCAGTCTAAGTTTTGCATCAGGCTTTTTCAATAGGTATTTTAGAGTTGCATGATCAGAAAAAATAATAACATGTGAGCACAACAAATAAGATCTGAAACGGTCTAAAGCAAAAACTATGACAAGAAGCTCCTTTTCAGTGGTGGTGTAGTTTGCTTGGGCAACATCTAGGGTTTTGGAGGCATAGCAGATGACATGAGGTGCTCCATCAACCCTCTGTGCTAGAACAGCTCCCACTGCAAAATTAGATGCATCACACATTAATTCAAAGGGTAAATTCCAATCAGGTGATTTAATAATAGGAGCTGAGGTAAGAGCCTCCCTGAGTCTGTGAAAAGCTTCTTTGTACTTATCATCAAAACAAAAATCCACCTCTTTTTGCAACAGTCTCGTCAAGGGTCGAGCAATATCACTAAAGTCTCTAATAAATCTGCGGTAGAAACCTGCATGTCCAAGGAAAGCACGAATGTCCCGTACGCATACGGGGTAAGATAGAGAAGAAATAACACTTATTTTTGCGATGAACCCTAGGGGGTAGGGGTGAACCCGTCGAGACGCTCCCGAGCCTCCGGTGGCCGATCAGGCTTGCCTGATAGGTCACCAGACCGATCAGGCGCCAGTCCACAACATAGCATTCTTTTATATATATATATATATATATATATATTCTGTAGATTCGGACCGAAACGGAATCCTAATCATCATCGAGATCTTCACGTTCGTGTCTTGTTTGTTAAGCAAATTATCACAATTTTCTGTTACCGCGGCGAGCCTATAAATTAATAATACGGTCGATATGTTTATTTATTTATTTATTTTTTTTACCCAGAATCAATCGTCGAGCGATGAGGCGATACAGCGGAGTTGGAGACAAAGATCGCGGCCTCGGCCCTCGCCCTGGTGGAGGGGACCGTGGTTCTTGGTCTGGTTTCGGCGGCGGGGGCGGCGGAGACCGCGCTTCTACGTCTGAATTCAGAGGCGGGGGTGGTGGTGCCCGCGGTTCTAGGGTTGGATTCAACATTAGAGGTGTTGTCGGCGAGGGCGGCGGAGACCGCGCTTCTACGTCTGGATTCAGAGGCGGGGGTGGTGGGGGCCGCGGTTCAAGGGTTGGATTCAACAGCAGAGATGTTGTCGCCGGGGGCGGCGGAGACAGCGCTTCTACGTCTGGATTCAGAGGCGGGGGTGGCGGCGGCCGCGGTTCTAGTGTTGGATTCAACAGCGGAGGTGTTGTCGGCGGCAGAGGGAAGGGGAATTATACTAACGCATGCCTGACGATGCACCAACCCTGGGCCTCCCTCCTCGTCCATGGCATCAAACGCGTGGAAGGAAGATCGTGGCCAGCGCCTCTCACCGGTATTTCCCTTTTGCTTGTTCTTTCAATCCGTTCTTCTCTAGATTTTTCTCTTCGTTTTAGGGTTTTCGCTCTCATGTGCAAGCAAGATGAAATGTATTTTCCTTTTGCTTGTTCTTTCAATCCGTTCTTCTCTAGATTTTTCTCTTCGTTTAAGGGTTTTCGCTCTCATGTCCAAGCAAGATGAAATTTTTATTCAATTTGAACTGCCCAATATTTCTCTTCGTTTTACGCTTTTTTATTTACAAAAGTGGTGCCCTACAATTTATAAAAGGGAGGATACTTTGGATTGATTTCTTAAAACTTAATTTTAATTTTCGAGTTAATATAATTTTAATTTCTAAAATAGTATTAGAGTCATTCTTTTTCTAAAATAGTATTCGAGTCATACTTTGGATGTCCAAACAGAATTGAATTAACCTGATTGATTAAAGGATTTTTTTTTTGTCTCAAAAAAAGTATGTCATTAATCTACTACTTTAAACTGGTATGTCAGTCTGCAAAGGAGCTAACACTCCAGCGGAACACGTTCTGAAGTTATGTGTTGATGTACTAACTAGGTACCTGTGGGCAGGAGGAGATACCAGAAACTCGTTGTAAGCTTGATTTACTTAGTTCACACAAAACCAGAGCTTGCCTCTTCTCTGAGTATAGTTAGTTCATGCATAATCTGGGTGAGCAACATATGAATGTAGGTACTCACATTTTAAGGTATCTAAAATGCGAATATCTAAAATCAACTCCAGGAAAAGAAATTATGTTCTCTAAAATCACAAATAAGTAAAATATCAAGGTATATACAGGTGTTGATTAGGCAGAGCAGTTGACCATAGATGACTAACTTAAGATACCTTACCTTTGTAAGTGGGAACTTAGTCACATGGAGAAGCTGTAAAAAAAATATTTTCCACAATTTAGGGCGAAGCTGAGTACAGAGGGATGACTTTAGGAGTTTGTGAAGAAATTTCTCTTTGAAGAAACCTATTCAACTATACTATGATAATAAAGTAGCAAATGATATAGCCTATAATTCAATTCAACATGATTGTAAAAAGCATGTTGAGATAGATAGTTTCTTTATTAAGGAGAAATTAGATGAAAAGGTTGTGAAACTATCAAAGATTCGGTCAAAAATTTAGTTAGTCAATATCTTTACTAACTGAAGGAGGAGCTCTCAAAGTTCTTAAACCAGTTGGGCATACGTAACTTCTATGCACCAACTTGAGGGGAGAGTAGAAAAACATAATAGCTTAGAGCCTTTTTCATTTGAAAAAGTATGTTTATAAGTCATTCTATTTTATAAGTCATGTTATCAATTTCTGAAAAGGGCTAGGATCCCATGTACTTGATTGATTTGTTGAGAGTTAATTCAATTTTAATTTCCAATAGAATGATTGTTTTCCCTACAAAAAACTTAAACTTTCTGCACTACTCTTATTAACTTTTAGAATTGCAACCTTTATTTGAAGGGATTCACAATCAGTTGAACTCTTGATTTGTCTTGTTTGCTTCTTACATGAATTTATACTGGAAGATGCTTGAGAAGACATGTTCCTATAGGCTTTTCCAATGCTCTTTACGCTGATCTATTTCTCACTATGGGAAGTTTTGAAATGTTAGTCAATCAAAAGCTTCTTTGTTTCCCCCTATGGGGTTTGGGTGATTAGGTCGTCTTTGGATACATGCTGCTTCAAAAATCCCAGATCCTGAGACTATCAAAGCAATGGAGGATTTCTACAAGGAGATATACTCTGTTAATGGAGTCACTGATATCAAGTTTCCAGAGCACTATCCTGTATCTAGATTGTTGGGTATGTCTGATTGGCTGTCTGGTTTTCTGTTCTATATTTTCTTACTACATGAGCAAGCTTAGCTTTTTAGCTTAATAATTCTCACCATTACTCTTTTTTTACATGATTGAAATGGAATTCTATTGTCAAAAAATAGAATACCTTTGTTCTTGTAATGTGCAGATATGCTGGTATGAAATTCGCATAGAGATTCAGACTTTTCTTTTTAATACAAGATTCTATGATTATGCCTTCAAACCTGTTCAGTAAAATAGTGTAATCATGACTAGGCATGGTACTCTAGTATCTTTTCTTATCAGAAGTCATGCATGGCCTCTTCAACTTCATGTATCATCTGTTTTGCTTTACCTGATTGTATGTATACCCTTTTTCTGTTGAATTATCATAAGTTATAATGCTATCCTATCTTGTATATTGGGAGGATATTGCCCCCCATTTCATTTTCTATTAAAAAAGTCAGAGTATACAGAAAAACTATGACTATCTTGTAAGAAAATTATTTAGGAAGGCCTTCCTTTAGGAGGTTTTTAAAGTGGTCAACTTGTGATTGAATTAAACTCAATCTGTAGATGGCGATTGTTTTATGTGTATACCATCTTACTCAACAAATAATTGACAGAGAGATCAAATTTTCTATTACTCACGAATTTGGTTAATTTTGTGATATTGGTCTATCAAGACACAAGTAATAAAATGAACCATTACCAACCTTTATTATATCAGACAAGTGATTACAAAGACATGAGATAGTTTGTAATGTAAAGAATTTTTTTTCTCTATTGCAGGAATTTTGATATCTATTTCTTGGGCAAGAAAATGTCTAGGTTTTTGCTAGATTGTTAGGCGTGGGGATGTCCATTTCTGGACTTTCAACTTGTTATTTGATCTAATTAATTACAAATATCAAGCCTTACCTCAGCTCTTTATTTTGTTACCCCACCACAACCCAATATTGTTTAATTACTAAATGTTTGCTTACACTTAAAACTATACGGTACTCATTTTGACTTTTTATTTGTATAATATACCTGCAAGTTTTACCCAACCTGAACCAGAGCCAGAATTTTTTACTACTTGAATCTGACTTGATTGGGCTGACACTGAAAACAAGTTAAACGCCACAGTTTATTAGTTAATAACATATTGGAGAGATGCAAACTTAGTGGTTGTTCACTCATAATTTTCCATATAATTACCATCACATTCTGTTTATTTCTCCGTATGTCCTGGTTGCATGTTCATTGATAATAGTATTCAAATTTCTCGCCAAAATCATCCATTAAAGATTTAGGGAGTGTTTGGGAGAGCTTTTACTTCTTGAAAAGTGATTCTTGTAGTGATTATCTTGAAGTTAGTAAGAAGTATACATGTTTGGAAATAAAGTAAAATAAAGTTTGAGTGTTTGGTGAATAATCACTTTAAGCTTAATTTTAATTAAATGACAATAATATCCTTAAACTATCAAAATTAATTTTTTTCAATTATTTAAATATAATTTTGATACATGATGTATAATATTTTATATATTTAATATTATATTTTAAATATTATATCAAAATTATTTTTTTAATAATATATATATTTAAAAAAATATAAAGTTAATAAAAATATAAAAAATAATAAAATAATAAAATTTATATAAATTTATACAAATATGTATAAAATTTTTTGAAAATATAAATTATATAAAAATATAAGATTTTATTTAAAAATAGGATGGTAATTATGTAAAGTAATAAATTTATTAAGGGTATAAATGTCAACTTTTAATTCTACACCATAAGCAAAAAAGCAGAAGCAGAAAAAAGCATCAAATTGTTGCTTCTAGCTTTTGAGTAAAAGTTGCAGAAGTTAAAGCAGAATCTGACATTCCCAAACACTCAAAAGCACTTTTGCATGGCTAAAAGCTAAAAAGCAGCTAGCAGAAGCTCTCCCAAACACTCCCTTAAAGAATTTATCTTGCAGAAGATCATTTTTTTAGGACTGAACCTCTTGATGAAGTACTGCAAACAAATCATGTTTCTTTGAATGAAAAGACTCTACATAGTTTTCCATTTTAATATTTAAATTGTAAAAATATACTTCTTTTTTTTTTGGTTGTGCATTCCCTTATAAGATGTTTGTCATTGTAATTCATAAAAATGGAGGGTTTACTAAAGAATCATAATCTTTTGGACAAGACCTACTTATCACTTTCAGAAATGTAGATTTCTTTAAAAGACTGATTCTAAGAGCCAATTTTTTTAGGGAAATTTGAAAATATTTTGGTTATTTTTTCCTAATATTTCTATATATATATACACATTGTGTAGGCTGTATTGAGGTGGTGGGCTGTGTTAGATCTGAAGAACTCGTGAGTTGGGAGCAAGTACCTGAGTCGGTAGGAACTTTATTCCTTACCTCAGACATTTTTTTGTTAATCTGTTCTATTTCCTATGGTTTTAACTTTGTCGTGTACTTAAATTTTTTCTACCTTTTGTTGTAGGTGAGGCTTGAAGGCCTAACAGACTTTTGTTGGTTGTGTGAAAATCCACAGGTACTTGGCACCATTTCACAGCTAGAATAATAATCAGACTGCTTAAGCTTCAAACTGTTGTCTGGAATTTTTGTGTTTTCAATTGTTAGAGAATGCATTCCTTAACTTCTTTACAAAATAGTTCTCAATGATTTTATGGTAACATTACGCACAAGCTCTAGATATTTAGTATTAGGTACTACAGCGTGAGAATGACCATTAGATTCCATGTATTTGCTCTTCAGCTTATGTGAATTTCTCTTAATTTCTGCAGAAGTTAGTAGTCCCATTTGAAATGCGTGGATTTCAAGGGGTGTATAACTTGGAAAAAAGGGTATTCATCGAAGTTCTGCTTTTAGAATGAAATTAAGTTTTCCCGACTTGTCTGGCATGATAATTATGTGATTTTCTCCATCAGGTTTATGATGCAGCAGGAAGAGGTCTTCGCCCAATTCAAGGCCCTTTGCCCGTTAAGTTTCCACTTCCAGATCCTCATGATCCTTTTTCACTCAAGCCAGGATCCCTTGCGCTGCACTTTAGAAACAACAAAGCACCTGCATCCGTGAAAACTCCTAGTGTCAGTGCAGCTATTGCCGGTGCACGAACTGCTGCAACACAGTTCTCCAAAAGGCATCAGAGTAACTTGTCTAATAGTAACCACAGTAAATATGCTCGGCAATAGGCATAAGCAGGAACTAGTTACAGGAAGGAGGATAGAAAGTAGCAGGGTTCAGAAAAAGAGACGCGGTCTCTTGGGCTGTTAACAATGACGAGCAAGATTTCGGCTATATCTCAATGAAAAGCCGACACAGTTTAGTTCCTTGCCAATAAAGAGGAAGAACTCTACTGCGTGTATCTACTTGTCAGTCTAATGGGCAATATTGCTGTGCTACCAAATGTCATTACATTTGTTACTTAAGTAGAATTGTGTATTTGTAATTGCATTCAATAGGTTGCTCAATTTTGGCAAATGCTTTTCCTCTTTTTTGTACGTACTGTTGTGCATTTATGTTACTGGTGCTGGAATTTATTACCCTTGAGGTCTGGATTGAAGATGAGAACTTTGCATCACCTTCGTTGTCGATAGCCCTGAATTGCCCAAGTAAATACGCAGTGTAAATTCGACTGTACTGTGCGGAGATTTTTGGTAGCAAATTATGGCGACCAAAAAAATATATGGTAGATTTTCTTCGAGCAATTTATATTTGAAAGTTTTCATATTTTCATTCTTCATGACATAAAGCTGGTCTTTAGGGACAAAATCATAAAACTTGGTGGGAAATAACTTGATTTGTTAATTAACGTTCACAAGCATGTGAAACCTGACCTTTGTAGAATGAAAGTTCTGACCTGGACATTGATAATATCTGCGTTTCCTTTTCTCAGCCTGTGAATGACACAAATTCATTATTTATATAATAATTTTGACCGAAGCTCATATATATATATAAATTAGTAAACTTAAAAATAAAAGCATATGATGACTTAAAAATTTAGAGAAGACAAAGATAATTTAAAATTTGACCAATTCATATTCATATAGTAATTATGATCATAATTAATACATGATCTCTTAGTAGTTAAAAAAAAAATACAAAGAGAATAGACATCAAATGTTTCAAAGGAGTCATTTTAAACTTGACTAACTTTTGTTTATATAACAGTTTGGGTAAAAATGACTATATTGATCTACACTAGTTTAAAATGAAAAACAATCTGATAACTCCAAAACCTCTTCATGTTGCGAATTTAGAATTTTAGATTTGGAAGGCTCGTGTACTAAATAGCGAAAATAATTGTTATATTAATAACTTTATCAAATTTACATTTAGCCAAAATTTAAGAAAGAGAGTTGAAAAAAATTTAAATTTAGTCCTTCAAAAGATTTAGAGCTAACTCTAATGTCTATTAAAAAAAGATAAAATTTATTATTAGACGAACTATAAATATTTACCAAAGGGATTGATGGGGTTGGAAAGCCTGTGCCCGACACAGGGGATGAAGAAGCCGGAGAATTGGCATAACCCCTTGTCCCGGACTCCGGGCTCCCCTTCGGGGGTAGGACTCGGGAAGGTCCGGCCCCTCCCCGGGGGTGGTGCCCTGAGAGTATCTCAAGAGATAGCGCATCCGAAGACCCCCGAGCCCGCCTCGGGAGGTGGAGTCCCTGCAACGACCGACCTCGGGAGCCCCAGGTGCCGCAACTAAAATGGGATAAGGACGCAAACCGTCTCAAAGGATATCCCCTTATCACCGAAAGCGGCGGACGTGGCATGAATATCGAAAACGTGGTCGCAACAAAGGAGGCACGACCAGTCTACCGAGGGGAATATAAAAGGAAGTACAACCCCTCCGGTAAAGGAGGTTACAAGCTCTCTCATCTTTCACATCGTCTTTTCTTTATCATCATTCTGATACCTTACTAACTTGAGCGTCGGAGTGGACTCCGCCAAACCCCTGCCGGCGTGTCCCTTAACGCTTGTGTTACCTTCACAGGAGTCCTAAATTCTTCGGCGGCCTAGTCATCCCCACAGAGGTTGATCCTCAAGGACTGGCCATCGTCGACGACTCTTTCCGGAACAAATTTGGCGTCGTCTGTGGGAATAAAAAAAGCACCTGAAAGAGCACCGATGGCAGGACCGGAGGAACAACCCCTCACCCTCACGCGAGAGGAATTTGACCGTCGGGTGGCTAACGCCGTCAAAGAGGCCTTGGAGCAACACCAAATCGAACAGGCGACCCTGCAACCAGCAAGTCCGGCGAGGGAAGAGATCCCTAGAATCTCCGCCTCGCCTCCAGAAGGTTCATGACTCCTGTGGGGTGACATGATGACGCAGCCCAAGGCCCCCCGTAGAGAATCCTCTG
Organism: Boesenbergia rotunda; assembly: GCA_024364735.1. Taxonomy (NCBI): domain Eukaryota; kingdom Viridiplantae; phylum Streptophyta; class Magnoliopsida; order Zingiberales; family Zingiberaceae; genus Boesenbergia; species Boesenbergia rotunda. Next base: position 261,128 of record JAGFNQ010003791.1, on the reverse strand, counting down.
TAGAGGGGGAAAAGACCCACTCGATAGCCTCTAGTGCTCAGAGGCATGATGACTGACTGGGAAGGAGGGATGGACTCAAGATCTTCTAGAAGACTCCATCCACCCCTTTCTCGTCAGAGATTATGGAAGACCCCATGCCAAAGCAGTTTCGCGGGCCGGGATCCCTGAGTATGACGGGAAGACAGACCCAGAAGATCATGTCTGTAAGTTCGAAAATGCGGCGCTTCTGCACCAATATACCGATGGAGCAAAGTGTCAGGTGTTTTTGAACACCTTGGCTGGCGCAGCGCAACGGTGGTTTCAGGTTCCATCAATTCCTTCGCGGAGTTCAAAACGACCTTCCTCCACCATTTCGCGAGTAGCCGGCGCTACCAGAAGACAGCGCTCAACCTGTTCGCTCTTAAGCAAAAACCTAAGGAACCGCTCAAGGAGTACATACAGAGGTTCAACCGGGTGACACAGGATGTACCAAGAGCAACATTGGAGATACTCGTTAGTGCCTGCACCCAAGGGCTCGCGGAAGGAGACTTCTTTCGATCCTTGGTGAAGAAGCCCCCCATTAGTTTCGATGACTTGCTAGGACGTTTAGTCAAGCATGTCAACGTAGAGGAAGTGCAGTACACCCGGTGCAAGGATCCAGTCGGAGCTCCACCCCTCGCAGCCCCTCAGCCGGATAGGAAGGAGCCCCCAGCTCCGATGAGGGGAAAAGACCTACACCCGGAAGGGATCACTGGACTGGCAGGCGTCGATTGGTGGAGACAGTAGACGTCGAACCACCAGAGACATTGCCCAAGTACTGCAGTTTTCATGGTAGTTCAACTCATTCCACAAAAGAGTGTCATGCCATGAGAAAGAAGTTCCCTGAGGAAGCGGATGCCAAACCACGGAGAAAATGGAACAAGTCAGGGTATCACAGATGGTCGCCCCAACGAAGCCCTTCCCCTCGACGACTGCCTGCAAGGGAAAACGAAGTCTGACCACGGTCCCGATCGCGATCCAGAGGCAGGAGTGGAGGACCTGCACCCCGAAGATCCCCCTCCTTGGAAAGAGATCCCCAAAAGGGAAAAGCTCCTGTGCGAGGCCCCCCCTCGGGCCATGTAGGGGTCGTCTCCGGAGGACCTACCGGGGGCGACTCTAACCAAGCCCAGAAGTTGTACACCCGACGGTTGGAAAATTACTCCATTGGGACAAGCCGAAGCCCGGGGGCGGGCCCAACTATCTCGTTTGGGCCATCCGACCTCGAAGAAGTAGAAGCTCCACACGAGGACGCCATAGTGATTGTGGCTCGCATCGCCAATTATGAGGTAAAACGCATCTTCGTAGACACAGGGAGCTCCGTGAATATTCTGTACAAAGCAGCTTGGGAGAAAATGCAGATAGATGAGGATGAATTGATCCCGGTCGCGACCCCCTTGTTTGGCTTCACGGGATATCGCATACAGCCATTGGGGCAGATTACCTTGACACTCTCGCTGGGCAGCGATAGGCTCGAAAGAACCCGGAGGACTCCTTTCCTAATTGTGGACGCGCCTTCCTCCTATAACGCCATCTTGGGTCGACCAGCGCTCAGTATCTTCCAGGCGGTGGTCTCTGTATACCACCAGAAGATCAAGTTCCCGGTGGGTGATCGAGTGGTGGAAGTTCGAGGAGATCAGCTTGTTTCGCGAAGATGCTATAGTGGCGAGGTCAGGACCGAGTCTAGGAAAAATCCCCAAGGACTAAAGGAATAGTTGCGGAAGAGGTCTTAGCCTGGCTAAGGGCCCCGGTCCCTAATGTCCTGGTAAGATCCGGAATTTATTTAGTACAATTGTCATGTCTTGCTGTGAGTTTGCAGCCGAATCAAGTAATAAAACGAAAAGCTTCCTTTCAAAATAACAAACGTGTCCGTCCAAGTAATTCAAAACCCTAATGCCCCGCGGTCCAGCCGACGCCTGGGGTACTTAGGCTTGGCTCGGGACCTATGCGCTCGTCCAAGTAATTCAAAACTCTAATGCCCCGCGGTCCAGCCGACGCCCGGGGGTACTTAGGCTTGGCTCGGGACCTACGCGCTCGTCCAAGTAATTCAAAGCTCTAATGCCCCACGGTCCAGCCGACGCCCAGTGTACTTAGGCTTGGCTCGGGACCTACGCGCCCGTCCAAGTAATTCAAAACCCTAATGCCCCGCGGTCCAGCCGACGCCCGGGGTACTTAGGCTTGGCTCGGGACCTACGCGCACATCCAAGTAATTCAAAACCCTAATACCCCGCGGTCCAACCGACGCCCGGGGTACTTAGGCTTGGCTCGGGACCTACGTGCTCGTCCAAATAATTCAAAACCCTAATGCCCCGCGGTCCAGGTGACGCCCGGGGTACTTAGGCTTGGCTCGGGACCTACCGCCCGTCCATGTAATTCAAAACCCTAATGCCCTGCGGTCCAGCCGACGCCCGGGGTACTTAGGCTTGGCTCAGGACCTACGCGCCCGTCCAAGTACAAAACCCTAATACCCCGCGGTCCAGGCGACGCCCGGGGTACTTAGGCTTGGCTCGGGACCTACGCGCCCGTCCAAGTAATTCAAAACCCTAATGCCCCGCGGTCCAGCCGACGCCCGGGGTACTTAGGCTTGGCTCGGGACCTACGCGCCTGTCCAAGTAATTCAAAACCCTAATGCCCCGCGGTCCAGCCGACGCCCGGGGTACTTAGGCTTGGCTCAGGACCTACGCGCCCGTCCAAGTAATTCAAAACTCTAATGCCCCACGGTCCAGCCGACGCCTGGGGTACTTAGGCTTGGCTCGGGACCTACGTGCCTATCCAAGTAATTCAAAACCCTAATGCCCCGCGGTCCAGCCGACGCCCGGGGTACTTAGGCTTGGCTCAGGACCTGCACGCCCGTCCAAGTAATTCAAAACCCTAATGCCCCGCGGTCCAGCCGACGCCCGGGGTACTTAGGCTTGGCCCGGGACCTACATGCCCGCCCAAGTAATTCAAAACCCTAATGCCCCGCGATCCATCCAATGCCCGGGGTACTTAGGCTTGGCTCGGGACCTACGCGCCCGTCCAAGTAATTCAAAACCCTAATGCCCCACGGTCCAGCCGACGCCTGGGGTACTTAGGCTTGGCCCGGGACCTGTGCACCCATTCAAATAATACATAACACCAATATCCCGCGGGTCAGATGGCACCTAAGGTATTCAGACTTAATCGAGGGGCGGCACCCCCCGGACGGGTGACACAAACCCAATTGGGAACTTAATTGATTTCGAAAGTAAGAAGCAACACACTTTCAGAAGAACCCACAAGCACATTGGAATATAAGGCAATCATATAACATTCAAAAAGTAATCATCTCTTTACATAAGGAGCTACATGAAGATATACATCTTTACAGTCGAAGACGAGAGTGGATGCCTGAGATAACACACGAGCAGCAGTCGGGGACGGAGATGGACGCCTGAAGCAACACATGAATAACTTAGGTACTTCTTCGGGGTGATCCAGCATGAATATTGATGCCTGAGATAACACATGCGCAGTCCGGCCCCCTCGATCTTCACCGTGAACAGGCAGAAAAAAGAGGAGGGGGTAAGAGAAGCTGCAATTTCTTCCGGGAGCGTGTAAAGACGCAAAGAAGAATTGCATTAACAGGGTCAGGAGGGAGGAGCCGCCACAATTTCTCTCCGGAGCACGAGGAGACGTAACTCCGGGCCACCACCCGAGTACAGGTCGACAAAAAACACCAAGGGTGGGAGACAAAATAGATGGAAATACTCTAAACCCACGGCGTCCCCCGGTAACCGCGTACCCCACTGATACCCTTGTCTTCGCGAGAAGCCGATGGTGCGTGGGGTATACCGCCACTGGCCGACCAGGAGCGGGGGGATCAGCAGGGTGGGTCATCTCCCCCATGCCCCCTGAAGGGCCACATAAGGTCCTTTTCGAACTCGACGAGCAAGCCAGGAGTTCTACCTCCCCCAGAATCTTCAGAGAGACCCCGGGCATCATCTCCACCATGCTCCCCGGCAAAGAGGGTGACACCAAAGCCTCTACCCCTATCTAATCCTTCAGAAAAGAGAAGCACAGGGGTTTGCAAAGGAGACATGGAAAGACGCACGTGACCACAGAGGGGAGAAAGCGAAAATCAGAGGGATGGAGAAAGGAGAAAGCTAGCTTCTCCCATCCCCCTATTTATAGTGCAAGGATTCTCCCCAAGCAGTTAAGGCACGACAGGTGCCATAACGACAAAACGTCTCTTCGACTGGTGCGCCCTTACGGTACCTAGAGAATCGCGACCCCCAAGGGGTCCAATCAATGAGATTGCGAATAATCCGGAGGGGACGGTTCGAAAACCACTCCTGCACCTTAGTGGGCATAAGCTAGCAACGAGATCTAAATGCAACGGACAGGAATATGACCTCTAGTATCCACCTTAAAGGCAACCGATTGGTGGAGCCTACACGCAAAAATGAAAAACGCATCAGACCTGAATCCACACGCATAGAGAATAGGGAAAAAGGATAAACAGCATTAACACAGCCTGACTTGTCCGTATCAGGCCGCTCGAGGCCTCAGGCGGCGATCCGTACACAGGTCGAAGGGTATTTACATTCTAGGGTCATCCCCGGGAGGTAGGAATTTTTCCTTCGTCAGCCCGCCAAGGGCCCCATGAAAGCCCTGCTGTAAACGCTCCATTATTTGGTCGGCCACAATGGCGCGAAACTCCTCTGAGCCCAGGAACTTTGCCCTGAAGCCCCTCTCGGCCTCCTGAGAGGCAGAAGCCTCGACGGACCGTCTTAACCACCTTAGCTCAGCAGACATATCATCTTGCTCAATTAGGGCTTACCTGAGCTGCTCAGACGTTGCCCGCGCCTCCGCCCGAGCTTGGATGAGGTCATCTTCCAGGATAAAGGCACGGTCAGTAGCCATCAAGAGACGTGACTCCATTTGACTCCGTAGCTCCTCCTCTCTCGCCTGGAGCCGGTCTCTCTCCTGAGTCACCCGAAGGAGATCTTGGGTAACCGACACAGCCTTCTCGAATGCTAGGCGTTCTCGGTGTCGGGAATTCCCGAGGGCCTGCTCGGTGTCATGTAAGATACGCCGCAGCTGATCTACCTCCTCACGGAGAGCCCTGTTGTGACTGGCCTGCTTCACCCCGGACCAATGCTCAAGACTCGCAGCGGCCTTCGCCTTTAGGGCTCGCTGGAGTAGGGCCTCTTCTTGGGATTCAGAACACAGGCCCTGGCCAATTACCAGGCAGTCCTCAGCTGCCTGACATCACACCAAAAGATTAGCGGCCGGACAGAAAGACAGGCAAATACTATAATAATTCGCACCTGCAGAAGGGTCTTCCGAAGACTGGCTAAGGGCCCGGCTGAGGCCCGCATGACTATATCAACGGGAGGGCAGGGTACGTCGCCCTGCTCTTCGATCAGCGGAGAAGGCGGGCAAACGTGAGGATGCTGGATGGAAGGAGCCTCAGTAGGCGAGCCGGGGGAATTGGAGTCCATCCCGTCAGGACAGGAAAGCCCCTTTGGCAAAGCCTGATCAGTCAAAGTCTCCTTCAAGCACCATGGAAGGGGACCGCAGAGAGGCTTCTAACGTTGCATCCAACCTCTCCCTTAGTCGATCTAGTTTCATACGAAATTCAATACGCGACGCCTCCTTACCCGTCGGAGGGATAGCTGGAGCGGCGGAGCAGGAAGGAGCCACCTCGGGAATGGAAACAGGCGAGGCCGAGGTAGTCGAGGCTACCTCGGTAGGTAGAACCGTTTCCTCAGGCACCGAAGGTAGAGTTGAGGAACGGACGGAACATCGCTTTTTCCAGGCAGGGCCCAGGCCCTTGGGGAGCCGCCGCTTCTGCCGACCGAGGGACCGGCTAATCGTCGGGGGGACGGAGGAAGCAGATTTTTTGCCCCCTTGGTCAGGACTACCCATGCTTGAGAGAGAGCTGTCACTGAAGGGATCCATCACTGGCGCAGCCCGCAAGGCTGGGGGCGCTTGCTTTTCGGCTGGGGGAAATGTAACAGTAGCATCGACCTCCTTGGTGGCAGCCTCGAGGGCCAAGACAGCGGGCCTCTCAACGGGCTCGGGAGAGGCAGAGGGAATGTCAGAAACGATCGGAGGAGGATTCAAGGCCTCCTTGTTGGCCTTCTCCCACTTGATGAGCTGACTCATCGCTTTGGCATACATAACCTCCTCTGCAGAAGCCAAACAGAAAAAAGCATCAATCAGCACCAGTGTGCATGGAAGACAGAGATAGGCATACCTAGGGAAGGATTGATTGGCGTTATTTTAGGGCTAAGGCCCGCCCGGTACATGAGCTCTTCGCTTTGAACCAGCTCTGGACCGCTGAACTCCATGCCCGAGAGTACCTTTTTAGCATGCTGATACACGGGGCTGCTCTTCAAGGAGGGGGGAGTTGGTAAATCTGCTATCCAGCACAAGGGGCTGAAAGGCAATGACGATAGCCGAACAAAAAAGAACTTCTCCTTCTATCCCTTGTGCGAAGAGAGAAACCCTCCCAAAAACCTATAACCCGGACGGGCCGCGAAGCTAAAATCTCGTCTTGATCCTATCGGAGTGAAGAAGGAATGGAAAAGGTGCGGAGTCAGAGGGAGGCCGAAGAGCTTGAAGATGATATATGCCCCCCATCTGGTCTGGGCGAAGGTATTGGGAGCCATCTGGTACAATGGAATGCTAAAATAGGAAGCTATGTTCGCAAAGAAAGGGGGAATAGGGAAACGAAGCCCTATCTCCATCTGTCCTAAGAAGAAGGTCAGCATGCCGGCTGGGGGCTCTACAAGTCTCTGGTCTACTTTAGGGATGACCATCGTCATCTCGGTCGGAACCCTATATGCCTCGATGGCCGCTTGCAAGGCATCGGGCCTCACTCTCGAAGAGGCAGATTCATATCATTCCGCCCGATAGCCTTCCATGACCCCTAGATAGAAAAGGAGAGGAAGACGGATTACTCACGCACAGAAGAAGCCTTGAAGGAGAGGAAGATGAAGTACACTCAGCCACCGAACCAGGAATGGACGTAGGCGCTTGTTTTTTCCCTCTCATATATCTCGGCAGGCATCCGCCTAAGCACAATGGGGATAAGACGCGTGGAAAGCCAGGAACCGCCTTGTCTAGACTGTCGATCGTCGAGGGTTAGCTGGACCCACCCACGTCTAGAGGGGCTTGGAGTGGTAGCCGTTGTAATACGTGGCAGTAAGGCACTCGTGCGGACATCCCACTACCCTCCAAACATAAAAACATGCGTTTTCAATCCCGGAAAGAGGGGCACCAGTAGGAACCTTCGGGAAGCGGAGAAGTTTTCGTGGGAAAAGAAGAAAACACCGAAGGGAGGGGGTCCTCATAACTCTGGACGAAACAGATGCGGTCCAAAGAAGCTTCCCTGCCTATGGCAAGAACGGAGGCAGCCGCACGGACCTAGGCGAATACAACTTCTTCATCCCGGTACCAGTCCGATCAGTCAGCTACACTTCCTTCGATCAGACTTGAAAGGAGGACTTGTGATGAGGTTGGAAAGCCTGTGCCCGACACAGGGGATGAAGAAGCCGGAGAATTGACATAACCCCTTGTCCCGGACTCCGGGCTCCCCTTCGGGGGTAGGGCTCGGGAAGGTCTGGCCCCTCCCCGAGGGGTGGTGCCCCGAGAGTATGTCAGGAGATAGCGCATCCGAAGACCCCCGAGCCTGCCTCGGGAGGTGGGGTCCCCGCAACGACCGACCTCTGGAGCCCCGGGTGCCGCAACTAAAATGGGATAAGGACGCAAACCATCTCAAAGGATATCCCCTTATCACCGGAAGCGGCGGACGCGGCATGAATATCGAAAACGTGGTCGCAACAAAGGAGACACGACCAATCTACCGAGGGGAATATAAAAGGAAGTGCAACCCCTCCGATAAAGGGGGTTACAAGCTCTCTCATCTTTCACATTGTCTTTTCTTTATCATCGTTCTGATACCTTACTAACTTGAGCGTCGGAGTGGACTCCGCCGGACCCCTGCCGGCGTGTCCCTTAACGCTTGTGTTACCTTCGCAGGAGTCCTAAATTCTTCGGCGGCCTAGTCACCCTCACAGAGGCCGATCCTCAGGGATTGGTCATCGTCGACGACTCTTTCCGAAACCAGAATCAAATAATATATATTAAAAAAATAAAAATTTTTATATAAAAAAGAACACGGATCAATTATTTTTATTTTTTATATAAAAATAATGTTATTAAAAATTTGGAAGAGGACCCTGTAGATCCCATGTAAATTCGCTATTGATCCGTCCTCGTTTTTACTAGATGGCCCCCCTGCGACATCGACAACTAAGCTGGGCACGATGCCTGAAGGTATGCTCTGCTTTTAATTTTCACGCACCTGTCGAGATTAATCAATGTTTTATTGATTATATTTATTCGATTTTTATTAAAAGTTTGGTAAGTTTAATTTATTGAAAAAAATTGATTTATTAAGTTTCGGTTTAATTTTCGATTGGTTCAATTTTAAACAGCTAATTTTTAAAAGTTAAGAATATAATAATAAAGTAATAAATATATTCTTAATTATAGATTAAAATAAAACATCTTTTATTATTAATTTTATATGAAATGGTCTTTCAATTTTAAAATATTCTATTCCACGAAATCAAAGGCGTGGCCCACTTCGAAATCCGTACCGTAGAAGATTTCAAGGAGATTGGTAAAATAAAAAGTTAATTTTTTTAATCATTATAGATGTATTTGATTTTTTTATTTCCAAATTAATAATACGATGAAAAGTAATTAATAATGTAAGAAATTGATAATATAAGCCGATATAAAATTAGAGGGAGATTTTTTTATTATAAAATAATATATTTTTATATTTTTTACCGTGCTCTAACTACCGATTTGAATAACCTGAATCAATAGGCCTCCGTGTCTTGGCCACGAACAAATAAATAAAAAATTTCATAGTGATCGTGGGCCAATCGCACGAGGCCAACTGGATGTCGGCGGAACAAAAAAAATAAAGAAATAAAATAAATAAAATAATAGAAAAGACTACAACACTCAACAGTCTCCAGCTAGCTCCTAAGTTTTTTCAGTCATGTCCGCAACCTACGACAGAGCCTCTGCCATCAAGGCCTTCGATGAGGCCAAGACCGGCGTCAAAGGCCTCGTCGACGCAGGCATCGACGAGATCCCAGCTTTCTTCGTCGATCCACCTACCCAAGTCGAGACCAAATCCACATCCAACCACCATATTCCTATCGTAGATCTTAAGGATGTACAGGCCGATGAATCACGGAGGAAGCAAGCCGTGGAGGAGTTGATGCACGCTGCGACGACGTATGGCTTCTTTCAAGTGGTGAATCACGGAATTGCAGGGGGCGTGCTCGACGCACTGCTCCAAGGAGTGACGCAGTTCCATGAGGGGCCGATTGAGGTGAAGAAGCAGTACTACACGAGAGATTTGAGGAAGAAGGTGCGCTTCAATAGCAACTTCGATCTATACGTTTCGAGAGTAGCCAATTGGAGGGATAGTCTGTCCTGTGTCATGGCGCCGGAGCCTCCACAATCGGAGGAATTGCCCGACGCATGCAGGTAAATGAAAAGCGTCTCACCACAAACTGAGACCTTCCTAGTATGCAATTTAGAAAGCCAACCTAATCCTAGATTCTCATTTCAAGAAAGTGATATAAAGTAGTTTCTTTTGTTGATGTCACAAAATTCTTTCTTAGTTACCTTTAGAATTTGGATTTCAAGATATACTTGCGTTATTATTTTCTTCATAGTTTTTGCAATCATGGTTATAACCAAGTAATTGTCGTATTAAGTGCTGATCGTCACAATGTAGCAAATCTGATCTTGAGGCACATATGTGATTTCCTTGAGGCTTAATTCATGCTCACCGTTGGTGTGCAATTGCCTTTAATTTTTGTGAAATTTTAGATTTTTCTTTGTGTTGGTGTTTTCCAACAACATTGTGTTGGATAGCACATCACTGGTTTGCCAGGTTGCCATTAGAAGAAATTGCTAGATTCAAGAATTTTAATCAAGTTTTGTAGCATATTTCTTTGGTATTAGCCAAATCTCTCAAAGGGCAAATAGTCTGACACAATGGCAAGGAGGTGATGAGTTGCTTTCAAAATTTCTACTAAGGTTTGTTAAGGTAGCTAGATTGCCTTGAAACCTTTTAGAATTCACATTCATTGTACGAAAACCCTCAAGGGAGTATGTAGAAATTCTAGAAAGAGCAAGTAGGTGTACCACTGTTGATGATGTGATCTAAGTAAAACAACAGAGTCTAAATCTCAAAGGGTCTATGAGCTAAGGAGGTTTCACTAAAAAAGAATCACCATCACTCGACAGAGTTTAACAAATGCTCACTTGAGATGAAAAGACCCAAAGGAATGCTTCACAATCATAATAACTTGTGGAAATCAAAGATTAGAACTTATCAGTGCCCCAATCACAACCACTTCAGTTAACATTCTATAAGAAGGTTAGGATGTAGATGAATTATTGTTGATACCATCGTAAGCATGGTTATTATAAATATGATTGCTTACGCTTGAAAATCTAGATGGAGAAGCAGATCAAGAAAAGTCATTTGCTATAATTTGTGAGTTTGAGTAAGAAGATGAGTCAAAAGGAGAAAGAATCAGAGCGGGAACCAATCCAAAAACATATTAACTTATAATTAGAGGATAAGCATCAAGAGGGGAGAGTAGTAGTAAGTAAAAGTCTCATGCTCGTAGGAAGCCTTTTTTATTTTGTTTTGCATGTAGAACCAAGTATAGTGAAACCTTGCATTCTCAAAGGAAAATGCTAGGGTAATCAGGTTGGGTCATCCAGATCCTTGGGTGGTCTAATGTCTAAATTGTGAATTGTTTACTTAAGAGGGGTGTCATGGATATGACAGTTTGACTGTACTATATTATTTTTAGATACTTGGGAGATTAGTTCTAAAATGCTCGTACTATGCTATGACATTAATGAATTGGTTGGGAAGCATCACATTTTACAGATAGGTCTAAACTATGTTGGAGCTTTTTCCAAGTATCATCTATGTATTTTGTTTTCTAGTGGGCTCAAAGAGTCACCTTTGAACTATAAAAATATTTTATAAAACACCTATTAGTTTTTTACCAAACTGTGAGACAACACAAATCAATACTTGGCCGATAAAGTCAGCTAGTTTCACCATGGAGTGATTAATCACTTGAATTTTTTGAGGCTTCAGCCCCAAGTCTTGCGCTTTAAGGATCATGTTAATACAATACTTGACTCTCTTTAGAGGCTCAGAAATGATGTTTTTTCTTGCAATCCCTTGATATATTGTATTTGTCTCTTCAAATAGTGATAGGGTTAAAGGAATTAGAGCCCGTGGGGGTAAGATAAGAGAGTTGGCAGACTAAAATAACCAACAGATTCAATGTTCATATCTAGGAATAAGTGCACTAATGTGAATAGGTTACAAAAATAAAAAATCAATTCGGTATGATATTTATAGTATAAATGTCGCTTAGATGAGAGAATTAGGGGGCGTTTGGTTTGCTTCATTTTCTAGAAAACCGCATTTTCTCATTTTCTGGAAAATGACTTTATTTCATTCTCTAGTTTTCCATAAAACACTATATCTTTTTTTGGAAAACAAGGCTAGAAAATGCAAACCAAACACGTTTTCCAGAAAACCGCATTTTCTATAGAAAATGAAAATGGAAAATAAGCATACCAAACGTCCCCTTAACTTTTTAGGCTAAACCACTTAACATAACATGTTTAACTTCAAGTTAATAGTAGCTCTCTCATCTAAGTTGATACAACTTATCTATTAACTCATAATGTGGATTAAACTTAGGGTGTCGCAGTGTTTCACATTTTAAGTCCTGACAACTCACCCAAACTAAACTCACTAATAGCCTAGAATCATCCTTAATCTATGGCAGATGAGATTAAATGGTCCCTATGCTATCACATAAGAAAATTTTTTCTATCACCTTATCATTCCTTGGATTAAATTTATTTTGATATCAATTTTCAAAATTGAGACATTAACTTATCATAAACCACTAATCTAAAATTCTTATGCCCAACTTAATAGTAGCTCTCTCAACCAAACTTACAAAGCTTCTCTATTAACCCATAGCTCACAATGTGGGTACTAAACTTAAGGTGCCACATAATGAACCTCCATACTCTACTGCTTTAAATTTTTCCTCGCTAAAGTTTCTTAGGAGGATAGAAGAGCTAATGTCCTTGATAAGTGTTTTTACTGTCGCATGTTTCTTCCTTAGTAAGATCAAGGAGGATATTGTGCAATGTGCATAGTTTAAAATCTCGAGCCATTTTGCCCTATATAGGCAAAACATTTTGTTTTGCCTGTGGACTAGCACAAGCATGCCCTAGTGTCGGCGTGCCTATAGTCCCCCCAAACGCGTCACGCTGACTCGGAAGCTCCGGTAACTCGTTTTGATGTGTCTCGCTAGCCCGGAGTCTCATGGGTCCATGGTTGCGAGCAGGTGGTGCATAATAGGGGCTGATTTTAACTTAAGTTTATTAGGTTAATAATTTTAATCAACTCCTAGCTATGATTGAGATAATTTAGACGAGTTTTATTAAAGCCTAATAAAATTATCCCATTAATTTAATTTATCTATATATTAAAAAAATCTTTAATTTTTATTTTTAAATCTTTAGATTAAATTTTTTATGTTTAGTTAATATATTTATATTTAAAAAATATCAAAACTATATCGGCACAGACGATACGGTATCAAAACTGTATTGTTCCGGTCCGGGATTGAAACCTTACGGTCCGAGATTTTAAACACTGGCAATGTGTTAGGAGACATAGTGTGTGGATATGTATCATGGCCCTGGAGCCTCCACAATTTAGAAAGCGAACCTAATCCTAGATTCTCATTTCGAGTAAGTGATATAAGTAGTTTTTTTATGGATATTGAAAAAGTGTCTTTCTTAGTTAGCTTTAGAAGTTGGATATCAATATATAATTGCATTATTATTTTCTTCACTAGTTTTGCAGCCATGGTTATAACCAAGTAATTGTCAAATTAAGTGCTGATAGGTGGGTGTGGATCGTCACAGTTAGCAAATATGATCTTGATGCACATATGTGATTTCCTTAAGGCTTAATTCATGCTTGCCATAAGTATGCAATTGGTTCTGACGAATTTCCTATAGGATACAATGAGATTGTCGCCTTGATAAATCTTATTGTCGAAGAAGAGCATATGGTTCACCTTACCAAAATATAAAGTCATTGCATTGCAATCTGCCTTGAATTCACTAAATTTGGTTGTTGCTATATTTTGTGATTTCCAATGAATTCAAACTAATCGGCCTGACTTCTTTTCATTGTTTATGCAATAGTATGCCTTTTCACTGGTTTGTGTTGGTTGGCCTTCATTTGCTTGAATTTGATTTCAGCCCTTAAATCGGGTCAACAATCCAAATCATGAAATTGATGTACATAATAACCACGTTTCTTTGTTATGATATGTTTGTTGGTTGACGACTTATTTGGGTGGTGGTCAAAGGAAAGTATTATCCTATCTGTGATAAATCTGATGTGTTCGTGTGAACTACAAAAGGTTGCACGAGTGTGTAGGCATGTCTGCACTACATTTCTTGTCTCACAACTTGTCCATGTGCACATGGCCCATATGTATATTATACGTACCACAAACCATGTGGCTTCACCACTAGTTTGATGTTTGCTTAGTTGTGTCTTTATTTCCTTCCAAAAGCTAGGTGTGGGACTAAAGCAACTCAACTATGTGCCACGAATCTAGGAGTTCCCTTAGCGGTGGTTCATAAGGTGATTTGGGAAGCAATGAATTCACATTGAGGTTTACAACAAAAATAAGGAGGAATATATTTCCTAGGCTGATAAAAGATTTAGAAGAGGTGCCCAAGGAGGATATTGGAGTGATGGACAAGCTAAGAGGAAAATATGAAATCAACATAGAGCAACAAGAATTTAAATATCACTAATGAAAGAGACATAAAAATATTTTAGGTATTTGATAAACCAATATAGAGAAGGGGAGAGATAAGACTACTAGAGAGAGGTGCTTGGAGATTAAACCTTGACCCTCGGAGCTGCTAAAGGGACTAGTTTTGAAGAACTTCTATGCTCCAAGCATGAAATTACAATGTCAGCATGGCACGTATGCCTCAAAACATGTGAATGCCTTTAAATCTTGGATGTCTTTTTGTGAAATTTTAGATTTTTCTTTGTTGTTGATGTTTTCTAACAAAATTGTGTTGGATAGCACATCATTCGTTTTTCAGGTTACCATTAGAAGAATTGCTAGTTTCAAGAATTTTAATTAGAGTTTTGTAGCATATTTCTTTGGTATTAGCCAAATCTATCAAAGGGCAAATAGTTTGACACAATGGCAAGGAGGTGATAAGTTGCTTTCAAAATTTCTAAAAAGGTTTGTTAAGGAGCTAGATTGCCTTGACACCTTTTAGAATTTGCATTCTTTGTTGGAAAATCCCCAAGAGACTATGTAGAAATTCTAGAAAGTGCAAGTAGGTACTATTGATGATGTGACGCAAGCAAAGACAACAGAATTTAAACTTCAAATGAGCTAAGGAGGATTCAATAAAAAAGAATCACTATCACTCGACAGAGTTTAACAAATGCTCACTTGTGATGAGAAGACCCAAAGGAATGCTTCACAATCATAATTACTTATGGAAATCAAAGATTAGAACTTACCATTGTCCCAATCACAACCACTTCAGTTAACATTCTATAAGAAGGATAGGATGTAGATGAATTATTGTTGATAACATTGTGAGCATGGTTATTATAAAGATGATTGCTTACACTTGAAAATCTAGATGGAGGAGCATATCAAGAAAAGACATTTGCTAAAATTTGTGTTTGATTAAAAAAGATGATCGAAAGGAGAAAAAACAATGCTGGGATCCAATCCAAAGTATATCTACCCATAATTAGCAGACAAGCATCAAGATGGGAGAGTGTAGTAAGCAAGCATCTCATGCTCGTAGGAAGCCTTTTTAATTTGTTTTACATATAGAGCCAAGTATAGTGAGATCTAGTGTTATCGAAGGAAAATGTTGGGTGTTAGTGATATGAGAGAAGTGTCCTAAGGCAATCGCCTTATGATTGTAATCATTTATTTTAATAAATGAATATTCACTATTTGAGTATACATGATTATTTGATTAAGATCTTAAGCTCATTTACTGAATGTCCGCAATACAATTCACAGCATGAGAGAATTTGTGATGAATTCACAACTAGTGATTATCTCTACATGTGCAATTGTGAAGTATTGAAATTGTCCCTAGTCGATGAATTGATAAATACGGACACTATCAATTCTGTTGAGACTAGCATGGGTTATTCTCTAATCAGCTGATTCTCACTGGCTGGTGACATTGAGATGTCCGGAGATAAACATGAATGCTAGTTAAGGGAACTAGTTCATTGGAGTGACTGGCTAAAACTTCATATGGTAGTCTACATATAGATATGTCAGTGAAGTTCTTACTGCAGCTTAAGTGCGATGTTCCTTTGACTTGCGGTGTTCAAGTCATCTTGGTCATGGAGACTTATACTTTGACATCTTAAGCAAGCATCTCCAAGGAGGT
Source organism: Boesenbergia rotunda (assembly GCA_024364735.1). NCBI lineage: Eukaryota > Viridiplantae > Streptophyta > Magnoliopsida > Zingiberales > Zingiberaceae > Boesenbergia > Boesenbergia rotunda. The sequence goes on along the minus strand of JAGFNQ010003791.1, from coordinate 245,519 downwards.
GTGGACCCAGGATGATTGGGTATAAGCCGAAGTGCCCGAAGATGTTTGAACAGCCTACAAAGGATTCACCACTCCTTGCGAGGAGATGTATACCCGAGGCCTATCGTCGGATTGTTACTCGAAGCCTCTGGCCAGAGCATGACATGTTCAGAGTATGAATCTCTTAAATACATGAGAGTAATTAGAATCCATAGGACGAGGAAACGTTACTTGGGCTAGGTGTGACGTAGTCAGCCTAGTGGGGACTGACACACATAGACCATGTCCTGAACCAAGTGGGTATAAGATGGTGAAGGGAATGGGGCACGATTCATTATAGCTGCTGAAGGGTTTCAGAATCATTTCTGAGGTCAACCGTTGATCTTTCAATTAATTGGGGATCATGATGTACTACTAGGTGCCACTCATGATCGTTCTATAATTAATTAGTTAATTATGGACGACCAACATAAATTGAAAGCCTATTTGGTCACACGCATAACGAGTAATTCGAAGGATTTAAAACGAGTTGAGAATTGGATTCTCCAATCGAGATAGACTATTTTTGGTAAGTCCAAACAATAGTCAAAACTGAATTTATTTCAGACGCATCGGAAGCATAGAATGGCTAAGTCTTTTAAAGACTTAATGGGTGAATTAAATAAGTTTAATTCATTAAGGGATTTGATCCAATTGGGGTTAGATGGGCCGGCCAAGGAAGGGGGCCTCCTCTCTTCTTGTCATGGCCGGCCACCACCATAAGAGGATAAGGCTATTTTGGTTTGTTTTATAAAATAGACCAAAGGTTGGTTTATTTTATAAAAGGTTATATAAATTTTATATAAATTTTTATATAATGAACCATGAGTTGGTTTGTTTAATAAATTTATATAATGAACCAATGGTTGGTTTGTTTTTTTAAAATTTTAAATAAGGAACAATGGTTGGTTTGTTTTAATAAATTTTATATAATCATGCCAAAAGAAAGAGAGCCTTGATTATGGATTGATTGAGAAATTATTTCATAATCAAGAAGAAGAAGCTTGATCATGAGAGCCTTGATTATGGATTGATTGAGAAATTATTCCATAATCAAGGAGAGGTTTGCTTGGGAATTAAGAAACCTCTCCCTATATAAAGGACCCAAGGGGTGCCATGGAAAAGGATCGAAAAAGGAATTGCTTGGGCTCTCTCCTCTTCTTCTCTCCCTCTCTCTTGGCCGGCCATAGGCCTTCCTTCCTTCTTCTTGCCGTGAGCACAAGGAGAAGCATCAAGGCGACGAAGTTCTTCCTTGTGACGATCTTCCTCTTCGGCCAACCTTGGTGGTGAGTCTTTCGATTTGATTACTCTCTCGGTTTTCGTCGTGTTCACGGAGAATCTAGTAGTTCTCGTGAACACGAAACTCGTGGCTTAGCGAAGTCATCCCGACGATACTCGGCGTGGATACGAATAGAGGCGGAGCTTTCAAGGGACGCTAACGGTTAGATCTCGTCCCTTCTTCCAAGTTACGCAAGGTAATTCGTAGAGTAATTTCCTTTTCTGCAAAAATTTTATATTACGATTATGTGAACACATTGCATGCTTATGATATGTGTTAGAATAATTTAGGAAATTATTCATGCTTTTGTTTCTGCTGCATGTAATTATGTAACAATTACAATACGTGTCCGCGTCGGCATGCACCCGGTCCCTACATTGTGTTAATGGGGTTGGATCGTCATGATGCTTACGTGGTCTAAAGTATAAATTGTGAATTGTCTACTTAGAGGGTTGTCATGGATATGACAGTTTGGCACTACTATACTATTTTTTGATACTTGGGATATTAGTTCTAAAATGCTCATACAATGCTATGACATCAACGGAGAGGTTGGGAAGCATCACATTATAGCGATAGGTTTAAACTATCTTGAAGTTTTTCCAAGGATCATCTATGTAATTTGTTGTCTAGTGGGTCAAAGAGTCTCACCTTTGAACTCTATGAAAAAGATTCTATAA